>OZ010793.1:198330707-198522306 GCA_963932465.1 Maratus speciosus | reverse complement strand
TCGTCGTTTAATGTTTTAGCCTCTTATTTCAGAGCTGTAAAAAGGAGAAACGAAAAAGAATAAAATCTGGTAGCGAAGCGTTTATCTCTTTTTTAACATAATAATTTAATAAAACTTTTATTATCATTTGCCTTTATTCCATAAATTTGATTTAAAAGTAAATAAATAATTTTCTCAGAAACTAAGTTCATTTCCGGAACTTCGGTAACAATTATACTATCTTGGAACGAAAAATTTCAGATGACGAATTATTTATGTTCACTACTCCCAATCTACTATACACTTTAAGGATTAGATGCGATATACCTGCAGTTATATATACCGTCAGGACTCTCGGTACAGGTTTAGTTTTAAGAAAAACAAATTTATATGATAATGTTGTTCAAATCGAATGAAAACAAAAAGAAATGCTGATCTATTGAATAAAGTATGCAAATTTTAACAACAAAAATAAACAAGAATGAAAAAGCGTGCGTCAAGCATCGATTATGGAACATTTTCCAAGACTTCCGCAAATGTTTAACAAAATATCGTTATTTAGATAAATAAGTTAAATAAGATAAGTAAGAAATTATTTTGGAATACAGATAAAATATTTGAAAAACTAATTTTAGTAGTTGAACAGCCCAGTATTTCCTCTGTAGGTTGATATATATACTATATAATTCAAAGATTTAGTTTAGCAACAAAACGCATAACAGGTTGAAATTTCTCATTCAGCAATTTATACTAATAGATGGAGACATACTTGAATACATTTGTTCAACCCTGTAATTTACCTAATACCTTTATTATACGCTGCTATTTAGCTAAAATTTTATTCAAATTAAAACACACTTAAAACTACTAAAATCACATTTTCAGAAATTATCATCCATAGAAGATCATCATCCAATTCTTTGCGTGGCCCTCTATATCATTTTATTTATATTCTGCACCCTTTTCTTAGAAAACTAAATGTAGTACAGCATACAAATGCATAACTTATTTAAAAACCACCTTTAAGCAATTTACGCTCATACTCACTAATCTTTCCGTTTTCTTTTGTGTAACCCTGTATATCAACTATAGCGTTAATACACGCTAGTTTGCATAAATATAATGAAACTAAAAAGCACATATCATAATTAAATATGCATGTTCTGCCATCATCGATAATATACATTATTTAGCATAGAATGTATTATCTGAAATCTTTTGTGTGTCCCTGTAAATGCTATGCACTTCGTATTATACATGAAATAACTTATTGAATTAGCCTCAGCGACCGAAGCGACGAAAATCAATTTCATTATTTGAAGAGCTAAGTGGAAGAACATGTTAAGTAACAAAAATTACATTTCAAGAAATTTTAGGCGAAAGTTTTTGCTGTACATTTTAATGATTTATTTTCCGTTTGATACCATGTGTTTAAAATATTAACAGGTATGGTACTAAACTGTCCCAGAAAATCTTATTCATATTTAATTTTCAAATATTAAAAATTTTTAATATTACTGACATTATTAAATATTAAAATATTAAATATTAATGAATAATATCTTAAATCTTCAAGACTAAATAGAATCTTAGTATTTTAGTTTAACCATGTGATAGGATACCTCATAACCTTTTCATCCCAAAGATAAAAAAAAAAAAAATAGAAAATGTAGTATAACAGGTTCATCCACTCAGCGCTTCATTTATGGAATAGTTTAACATATTTAAACAATCCCCCCCCCCCTTTATTATGTAACTGAATTCTTTTGTGTGGCCCTGTAGATGAATAACAACTATTCTTTGCACCGTACATTCTACACAATACATATTTTAGATTACTTCGCGAATGCATATCAATTTTATTATGTTTGAAATGATATAATATCTTTAAAATTCATTTGAAACGATTTTTCTCATTGGCCGTAATTAACGGAATACTTTTGAATGTCCCTGTAAATAAACTAAACATGCTACAAACTTCATTTGAAATAGGAATTGTGCTAGGGTAAACGTCAATAACACCGAAATATTTCAGGACGATCCGAGTATATTTACGTGAGTTAAAGTGCGGAGAGCCGGACAGACAGCCATACCGACAGACAAACCGAAATCATAAACACTTTTCAACTTTGTTGGCCAGTGTTACAAAACACCTTCATGGTTTTGAATTCTAACTTCGGTTGTATGTTGAAAGTCTTACTAATTAACGACATAAACTTGGATGGCTCGAGCTAGTCCAGATCAGAACCCGAAAATTCCATTATCGTAGATCCAAAACTCGAGATAATCCCGACAAAAGGCATGGCTGGAAAAGCATTGAAAACATGCCTTTCAATCAAATTTTTCAATGATTTTTTTCCAGAAGTGGCTACTTATCTGACAATATCCCCCCCCCCCCCTATTATCACGTTACAAGTAATTATATTTTATGAGATAAAAATGTTTTTTCGATTTTTTAAGAAATTAATTTCACAAAAACTACTGCACCGAATTTCATGTCATTAACCGAGGTTATATAACTGCCAAAGTGCATAACTGGGAATTTTTGTGTAATTTTCTGTTTAACAAAACTATGAGAAATTTCGATTAAAAAATTTACAAAAATAAAAATCCTATTTTATTGTTATACGAAAATTACAATTTTCTTGTAAAAAATTTCTCATATGTGCACATATATAATATATAAGTCTCGAAAATATGTGTTGGGTATAACATATATATATTTACAAAAATATGTGTAAAAATGAATTAAATTGATTTAAAGGCATTATTTGGGGAGGAGCTTCTCAAATTCGACATACGAAGAATTTTTGGAATAAACACTTACAGATTTGCTGTATTTCAAATTTAAACAAACACATGAGCATCATTCTCAACGCTGCCGATACAGCTTCGATATCAAAAATCGTCGTTGGTGTAGCAGACAACAATAGAGATGAATATTTTTGGCATGGAAAAAAACTACATTCCTCAATATCTAAATGTAAAGTTAGCTGCTTATTTCTCCTAAAAGTTACTTTTCTTGAAAGTCAGACCTGAAGCACGGAACCCGACTTTTTTATTTGTATATATGTTTATAAATAGTATATTAGCAAAAAATTAGCAATGTCTTTACAGTACATTTTAATCTCTTGATATTTGTTCCACTGTTTGTTTAGACTAATATTTATTTATAAAAAAAAAAAAAAAAAACATTTTTATCTCATAAAAAATAAACGCCTCAAAATAAAGAAATATTTTTGAAATATAAAGCATTATCCAGTGTTGTCTGCTTTAATATTTTTTTTTACAAATTATGTATCAATTTTCCTTGAACTTCGATAATATCAAGGTATAATAATATCAAATATTCTTAAGTAGCCACAGAAATCTGTCATTAAATAAAGCAAAAATTACAATTAGAATAAAGTACTGTCTACTACAGAGATGGAACAGTAGCGCAGCGTTTGGGTAATTGTCACCATTAAAATTTAATAGTATTTTTCGCGTTGAAAAAATATCAGAAATTCTGTGCAGAAATTAGTTGAAGAATACTAATAAAATTTTGAAGTGCCAATTGATTGTCTGCTGCTACACTGTTCCATCACTGCTATTACTACCCAAACCTGGCAACGTCTCAGGAATACATGATCGCAACTGGCAAGTCTAGATACAGCTCATATTCAAAATATTAGAATAGTTACTTTTTTTTAATTGAAAATATCATTTGGTAATTTATGCCTTTTAATGCAAATATGCAAACAATATTTTTATTAAGAACTTATTGTTGATTAAACTTGTTTATTATCTTAAAATAAAATTTTGGAAAGATTAATTTAAAAAAAAATATTTTGAAAAGTCAAAATATTAGAATATTTATTCAAGTGGTTCAAAATATTAGAATATTTCAAATTAATTCTCTTTAATTATCACCAATCCATAACTGGGGGCATCATTGATTAAATTCATGGGATTTTATTTAAAATCAGTAATTTTTTTTTTTGCTGTGTGTTTGCTTTTTCGTCTTAAAATGGGTCGAGTGAGTGATAGTCCTGAATCTGTTAAACATCGTATGATTGGTTTGCATCGGCATGGTAAAAATCAATGTTATATAGCGAATTATTCACATTTTTCGCAATCAAACGATAGTAAAATACCAACACAATATTAAAAAATGGAAAATGTCAAAATAATCGCCGAAATGGCGACCGAAACCAAAAAACATATGCTAGTGTGACAGGAAACACAAGCATATAGTTAAGAAAAACCGTTTTAAAAGTGTGCGATTGTTGCACCGAAAATGGAATGAAGAAGGATTTGAAGTTTCTACATCGACAACATTAAGACGTCTCCATATATTTAAGTTCGAACTCGTGTACCGAAAACAAAACCTCTCATGACTGCAAAACTAAAGCGTAAAATATTGCATTGGTGTAAATCAAGACGTTTATGGGGCGTAGAAAATTGGAAAAATATATTATTTAGTGATGAAAGACTGTTTTGTGTTTCATATGGTAATCAAGGTATTTGAGTTTGGAGAATGAAAAAAGAAGCATTTGATAAAGAATGCCTTAAACGTTCCGTAAAATTTGCTGCTAGTATCAGGATTTGAGGTTGCATGAGTGCAGAAGGACCTGGAATGTTATGCATCGTCTACGAAAAGGTTAACTCTCAGATATATCAAGAAATTTTGGAATATTACATGATTACAACATCAGAAGATTTATTTGAAGATATTTCATCTTTCAACAAGATTTAGCTTCACCGTATACCTCGGTGTCAACTAAGAATTGGTTCCGCCAACGCAACATTAAGGTACTTCCTTGGACACCAAACTCACCATACCTTAATACCATCGAAAATTGATGGGGTATAATGAAGAAATAACTCCAAGAAAATCCTCCTTCAAGTAAAACTGAGTTAGTGGCACGTATAAAGTCTATTTAGGGTAATATTGATAGAAATGTTTGTAAAGACCTTGTATATAGCATGCCAAGTCTAGATACAGCTCATATTCAAAATAGTAGAATAATTATTATTATTTTTTAATTGAAAATATTGTTTGGTAATTTAATTTCTTTTAATGCAAATATGCAAACGGTGTTTTTATTAAGAACTTATTGTTGATTAAACTTATTTATTATCTTAAAATAAAATTATGGAAAGATTAATTTAAAAAAATTATTGTGAAAAGTCAAAATATTAGAATATTTATTCAAGTGGTTCAAAATATTAGAATATTTCAAATTAATTCTCTTTAATTATCACCAATCCATAACTGGGGGCATCATTGATTAAATTCATGGGATTTTATTTAAAATCAGTATTCTTTTTGCTGTGTGTTTGGTTTTTCGTCTTAAAATGGGTCGAGTGAGTGATAGTCCTGAATCTGTTAAACTTCGTATGATTGATTTGTATCGGCATGGTAAAAATCAATGTTATATAGCGAATTATTTATATTTTTCGCAATCAAGCGTTAGTAAAATACCAACACAATATTAAAAAATGGAAAATTTCAAAATAATCGCCGAAATGGCGGCCGAAACCCAAAAACATTTGCTAGTATGACAGGAAACACAAGCGTATAGTTAAGAAAAACCGTTTTAAATGTGTGCGATTATTGCACCGAAAATGGAAAGAAGAAGGAGTTCAAGTTTCTACATCGACAACATTATGACGTCTCCATATACTATTTAAGTTCGAACTCGTGTACCGAAAACAAAACCTCTCATGACTTCAAAACTAAAGCCTATAAGATTTCATTGGTGTAAATCAAGACGTTTATGGAGCGTAGAAAATTGGAAAAATATATTATTTAGTGATGAAAGACAGTTTTGTGTTTCATATGGTAATCAAGGTATTTGAGTTTGGAGAATGAAAAAAGAAGCATTTCATACAGAATGCCTTAAACGTTCCGTAAAATTTGCTGCTAGGACCTGGAAAGTTATACATCGTCTACGAAAAGGTTAACTCTCAGATATATCAAGAAATTTTGGAATATTACATGATTACATCATCAGAAGATTTAATTGAAGATGATTTCATCTTTCAACAAGATTTAGCGTCACCGCATACCTCGGTGTCAACTAAGAATTGGTTCCGCCAACGCAACATTAAGGTACTTCCTTGGCCACCAAACTCACCAGACCTTAATACCATCGAAATTTTATGATGTATAATGAAGAAATAACTCCAAGATAATCCTCCTTCAAGTAAAACTGAGTTAGTGGCACGTATAAAGTCTATTTGTGCTAATATTGATAGAAATGTTTGTAAAGACCTTGCATATAGCATGGAAGTTCGATTGTACGCTGTTATAAAAGCTAAAAAATATGCTAAAAAATAATAACTACCATTTTCTTCATATTCGTAAGGTAATATTGTTGCGTAAAATAAAATTTTATTCTAATATTCTGATGTGTTTCAGAAAGCTGTATATCTAATTTATTGTACTGTATTTTATATTTTGTAACCGTTAAAATCTTATCTAAACATTCCAGATTTAATTATAAGAAATTTAATTGCATTTACTTAGTATCAAAAATAAATTAATGAAAATTATTTTTTTCTTTTACTTTTTCTCAATTATTTTAATATTTTGAAAATGAGCTGTGTATAGGGGTAAATATCACAAAATGTGAGATTTTGAAAATAAAAAAATTGAAAATTTAAATTGTTTCAAAGCTTCTGATTTTTTTTAAATGTTGGTTGAATAGCTGAATAAAGGAATTTGTAAGTAAAGTTGTTAAATTTTGAAGAGTTCAAGTTCCTTTTTATGTAATTATAATTATATGTCATTTTCTTGATACATGTATGCCAGGATATAATTATTTAATTCTAAAACATTTTTCACACTCTTGTTTTTTTTTTTTTTTTTTTTTTTTTAAATCTAACATTTTAATTCTGTTTAAAGGAACGTGATTCCTCTGTAGTACCTAAAATCAGTGGAATGTTTAATTTTATTTCTAATTTATAGAAGCCAGGAAAATGACATAATAAAAGTCTACTGAATTTTTACAAAGCCTTTAAACATATTATTTTCAAAGAAATATCTAAAAAATCTTGCTAGTAGCAACGATTTTACTGCTTCTGACCTGAACTATGTCAAGAACAAGAAGAATTACTCTACAGCGCCATCTTTATACCTCATAAAGAACTAAAATGAGTAGACCAGGACAATGACGTTCATTTCGGTGACAGTCATATTTTTATTATGGAAAATTATTTGTGAAATACAAAACTTGTTACCTTCCACATATATGTATTATATAAGGTATGATTGTTAATTGGAAATTAAAAAAAAGCTAGAAAAAGATATTTGTACAGTATAGCAGAAAGCTTTTTACTTTGCACACATCACAGCGTGACATGCCAGAAAAATGACAATCTGAAATTTTAAGCCTTTTAATTGCTTTATTTTTGTGTTATTATGAATATAATATCTCTCGAAAATACTTCTAAGAATATTTTTTATTAGAATGTAAAAAAGGAAATTGCATTATATAACATTAAGTATATATTTTATTATGCGGACTGTTATTTTCATATTTTGTGACATTGACCCACAACATCATTTTATTACCATGACTCTCGATTTTAAATGGCGAAACTTCAGACTCTTATTACTCTCCGTTAAAAGTGGTGAGAAAAAACTTTAAATAAAAGCCATGGTAATAACTGAATTTAGATATCGAGGAATTTTCTTTTCCAATCAAAAATATTTTTATCTCTTATCTCCTGTACAAAATGCAAGATTTTTCGATATAGAATCAGTATCTACAGTGTTGAAAAAGATGTCATATATGCTTATTGAAATCTAAAATACAGCAATTGACGCAATGTCTACCGACTTTATTCCAAAAATTCTTCTGATGTTTAATTTGAGTAGCTCCGCCCCAAATAACGCATTTAATATGAGTTTTATTTACTTATTTTTTCACATATTTTTGTAAATATTTATACGTTATACCAAACGTATTTTCGGCATTTATCTGCAAAATACGTGCACATAGGAGGAATTTTTTACAGAAAAATGGCAATTTTCGTATAATCATAAGATATTCTACTTATTTTTTTAAATGTTTTTATAACTATTTCACACAGTTTTTATAAATTATACAAAAATTCCCAATTGTGCATATGTGGTATCTGCATAACCCCAATTAATGGCATGAAATGCAATGCAGTAGTTTTTAAGAAAATCAGTTTTTAAAAAATCTCATGAAATATCAATATTTATAAGATGATAATAGAAGAATTACATTGTCTAATAGGTAGCCAGAACTGGGTAAAAAATCAAGAAATTTGAATAAAAGGCATGTTTCCAATGCTTATTCGGCTATACCCTTTATATTCAGCAAGTTTCTACCAGAGTCGAATTCAAAGCAGTTCAACGAAAAATTAACTGTAATCCCTGAAATTTAAAAAAAATCCATTATTATGTAATTATTTTAAATATGCTGTGACTTCACCTCTGTTATCAGTTTTATATATGAGGGGGGAATATGTAGTCATTTATATTTATAATAAAGTTTTTTATCTGAAATAAATCTACTAAATCCGATCAGTAAGAGTCAAAACTAAACCTGAAACTGATACAATTATACAAGCCGATGAACTCAACTCGATATTAAAAAAAACAAAAAAAAAAACAAAAAAAAAAAACAAGAGCGAATTAGACCTGATCCTACCTTGTCGTGCTAGGGTAAAATAATGTTACATAACCATATACAAGAGTCTTCTCCATATTCGTTTTAATTCCAAGCATTACCAATAACGCTCAAACGCAACTAGCAGTAAAAGTTGATACATTGAATTTTTTTGGCAAGTCTCTGTAAAGAAACTATAGACGCCTTTAAATAACCCTTTAAATGAATTGTGTTTATTTTACACATAATTTTGAAAATATTTACATGTTATATCCAATGCAAAATTTCGGCATTTATATATGTTGAAGAGTTGCAAATAGTTGCAGCTGAAATTGATTTATTTTATATCTATATGCCTGCATAATTACAAAAACAAAATATTGTTACAATGTACCAATGTGCGCAAAATTTTTGGCAGCTTTTTAAAAAATATCATATGCTATTAATTTTTCAAATATTTTTTCTATTCACTTTAAAATTTATTTTTTAAAAATAACACTTCTAAATAACTATCGTGACTGTAAACTACAAAGAATCTACATTGTTTTAATGATTTCATACAATCATAAAAAAATTTACAAAAGAAGTATGTTTTCAGCGATGTAATATCAGTTGCAATTATATATATAGTAATCTCCATTCTAAAATAGTTAAAATCCTTGGTTTTTTACCTGAATTTTGATGGTGTTGTTGTGGAGTTGGGTTGTTATCACTCTATATTTTCTTTTCCTCCAACGTGTTAGATATTATTTGAAATGTCTAAAAGTGAAAATACTGAATGTCGATTTTTAGACTTTTTCCATTTAGATTTGCAAAATTAGATTTGTACTGTGCGACGTTGGATTACTGATTCTGATTCTCCAATCGTCTGAAATAGACGATTGTTTTCCTTGATTAGAGACATAATGTCTGTAATGATACAACTCAAAATTGTATAATTTATAATATAAAATTTTCTTTAGATATTTTTCCGGTTTCTAATATGTTTAATGGTGTAATGTTATCACCTATTTATACTCTGATCCAAAGTTCAGTTTCAGTTTATATATATATTTCATTTTTGGTAGGATATCAACTATTTTAGTTTTTATTTTATTTGAAAAATATGGCTCATGCTAGACATTTCAGAACAGATTTTGGCATCGCACATAGTACTCCAAGATAAAGCAAATTATCAAGATACAGCTTCGAAGATTTAAATTGTCATTGAGGATATTTGTTAAGTCATTTATCTATTTGATTTATATCAACATTACTCAAAAATATTCTAAAAGAATCTATTTATATAATTAAATAGTGACGATTCCGGGGAGCGCCCATCCTCGGAAAAGAAATAAAAACATATCGCGGCCATGTTAGGCTTAAGTATTCAGATTCCGTATTATAAATCGAACCATTGCTTTACTTAATCTACTTTGCATCACATATTTTCTTCTTCATTATCTCTAAAACCTTCAAAAATTAAACAATTATAATGTTTTAAGTAATAAATTGAAATTAAGAATCTATCAACAATATATTAGCGATATAAATAAATGAACCGTTCTCGACCTTTGACATTCAGAAACACAAGTTCCAAATCAAGAAACAAATGAATGACTCTTTGACGATTCATTAAAAAAATACGGCTAACATCCTATTCTGCTTTAAATATATTTGTATATTAAAGCCTTTAAATATTTTGAAATGTGTTTTTCATTATTGTTTACATTTATAAGCAGTAATTTTACGACTGTTTGCATTTTACAAGCAGTGAGTTTACCACATGCATATGGAAATATTACGTAATTTATTGAATAAATATTTTTTCAAGTATTAACAATGTTTTCAACAAATATTAATAATTTTAATGATTATCTTCATTCAATTTAATGATTACCCATCATTATTCATATGAATCATTCGTATGAATAATGATTCATAGCAATGATTCATATATTTCACTGTTCTGTTGTTCTGTAGTGGAAACAGTGAAACGTTGTTTCTTTACGAAAACGTATTGATCTGTCTGCAGTTATTTTTGAATGTTTTAAAACTAATTTTTTTCACTTTACAATTTATTCTTGGAATGCAACGCTTTCGGAAAGAAGGCGTCGATTGACCAGGAAAATAACTGCACTTTGACGATCGCGTGCACAAGCCTGAGTGCACTCGATAGCACAATATTTTGTTTATTTTTTTATCTAAACTATGCATATTTTTAGTTCATGCTCATTCAGATTTTTAAAAGCATTTATCATTCACAGGAACTTTTCATTATAATAAAGATTTAAAAATGAAAATTACATTTTTTTTTTCTTTTTAGATTTCACTGAATTGTTGTATTGTTAAAAAACATAGCTTTATTTATGTGTATAACTTTTGATTTATTATGCACATAATGGTATTTTAGTTTTGGCCACATATATGAATAAAATTTTACATATTCATCTAAAATAAAAAAATAAACATCTGATTTTTTAAAGAAATGGAATATGTTTTTTGTTTTATTTTGAAGTTTCTTATTTCACCTATGCATATTTTAGGCTAAATTTAATGTATTTCTGTGAATTAGTTTTTGCTGTTTGAAAAATGCAAAAGCTTTTTTTGTTTATTTCAAACTTTTATTTCAACTATGCATATATTTTAAGTTTATGTGCAAATTTACAGTTAAATTATACTTAAAAGCTTTTGCAGAGATGTCACTTTTCAGCAAAAACATGGAATTCCACTTTTTCGACACTGAAATTTATCATCCCTGGAACTGTTGCAAATCGGTATTAAAATATTTTGACATTTTTAGGATGGGAGTGGGGTAGCAGTATTTGACAAAATATAACAAAAATGCAAGTACGAACACCGCCAAATTGAGTTTATTTCTATTCCTTTCGCATTTGACCTTCTCTTTCCCATGACCTTACTGCGCATTTAGTCCATATATCGAAACAAACAGCATGAAAACATAGCCAGGAGCTTGCAACTATCGTCTGTCTGCTTTGCCTGAAGGATTGTGAAAATCATCAAAAGATCGCAGAAAAATGGTGGTTTCGTCAAACGAATGTGAATTTCGTCAAAGGATCGCAGAAAAAAACACAATTTTTCTCAAAGGGTCCTTTAGAACGCATATTCCGTCTAAGGATCGTGGAATATGTGAATTTTGCCAAATAATCGTGGAAAAAAAAAACAGATGATTGCAGAAAAAACGCATATTTCATCAAAGGATCGCAAAAAACGTGAATTTCGTCAATTAATCACGGAAAAAATATGATTTTCATTAAGGAATCAAAGAGAAACGAGAGTTTCATCGAAAGGTTGCAAAAGTGCAAGTTCCAACATAAGAACCTGAAAAAAAAAGTGAATTTTAAAGTCGGGATATCTTGAAGCTTATTGGTTCACCAGTATCACGTGAACCGTTTGTCAGTTAAATTTTGAATTCTGTTCTGTTCCATAACTAATTTGTCGCATACATTCGGATGATCGGATGCGCTTGTGCTTCTGTAAACGTACTTTGATTGTAAGGTAAGTCTAGCTTGCTCTGCCGTTTATTTCTTTTTGTTTTTTATTAGGATTTTTGCTTTAGCTGTTTAAAATGCTCCGTTTATTGGCCAATATATCGACTTTTACATGGTTTACCATTTTCGAGACGGAAGATTCAGCCAACGGCTGCCAAAAAATTAAAGCCTGAAAACATCGAGGGTGTATTACCAAAAGTCAATCACAATTTAAATTTAATTCAGTTAGAAGACGAAGTACCATATGTTGACGATGTTTCAGACCCAGATTGGGATCCATTTTATAAACATTAAATTATTGATTTTTCTTTTTGTTTGTAAACTTTAACTGGTTGTTTTTTGTGTAAATATATTTAATTTTTCTTTATATATATATTTTTGTATGATACTCCCCCTTTTTATTATTTCGTTCATCTGACGAAACCCTATTCGTCTAACTCCTCTGTCTGTCTGACCGTCTGTCACATAGCCCGTTCTCAGAAACTATATATGTTAGAGACTTGAAATTTTGCATATTTATAGCTGAACACCACACATCATACGGCAAATAATAAAATTTTGAAAAGTCTAATATTTAACCCTCTTGTCTCTAACTTGTGTATTTTATTTTGCATGCTTATAGCGGAAATTTTGCATACTTATAGCTGAACACCTTGCATCAAACGACAAATCATAAAATTTTGAAAAAGTCGTAATTAATGGACGTTATTAATTAAAAAAAACAATTACAAGATCGGAAAGGCATTCATAATTCAACAAAAGCATGGATTTTTTATCAAATTGCAAAAACGATCTCATCTTTTTATCAAAACCACAAGATTATTTCCAAATCTCCTTAGGGTTACAATAGAATCAAGTTTACCAGAGCGCAAATTAAACAAAAAAAGAAGTGGACATTTTAAAGCGAATTCGCATCTCAGAAAGTAATGGTCTTAGAAATTTGTAAAGGGTATAGACAGACGCAGAAAAAAATATCCCTTTTTTGGTATGAAGATCACATTTCTGCGATGTGTATAACATAAAATATCCACTAAAAATCAATCGATAAAAAATCAATTTTATTTAATTGGAAAGAGAAGCAAAAGATATTTCATTTCCGCGGGAAAGCAGATGTTGTCAACTTCAGACATGACGGTGCTTGCGGTTTTCCGTAGTGGGATAATTTAATACGAAATTTTATCTTTTCAAATATTAATTTTTTAATTAATTTTTTGGCATCCCGATGCGAAATTGTTTGCTGATTTCATACATACCCAGTTCAAACTCCCAGCTTAATTATAAGCTGAGATATTAATTATTATTTAATTAATCGGTTTCATTTCTATCAAATGCATAGATTAAAATGCAGGAACGCGCTCTTTTAACCACGAAATAATTTAAATTAGGAAATATAACAATTTTCGTGGGCTTTTTGAACAGCATTATGAGATAAGTATAACTTATTCATTATCAGAAAGTTTACAAGTATTGATGCCACTATTCTCGAATTGTAATTTCGGGAAATATCTTAAATTATTGGTTAAGACCGCCACTCGATCTGTTTGAAACTTTAAGATAGTTTATAACACATAAGAAAAAGTGTAAAAAAGAATGGAGTGTGATATTTCGAGGAGGTAGGGGGGGGGGGGGGTGTGCTAGATTTATTTTTTAAATCTTAGTGTTTGTTACCGCAGCAAATGCTTTAAATTCTTTAAGACCGCCACCATCCCGACCCATGTATCTACGGAAAGGTTGCGTGTAGGAGTTTCGTTCAGATACTCTTTTGTTAAGAATAGACTGCGCTCCTGGTGGTGGCATGTGGAACTAACACAACGCGATTTTGTTACAATTGGGAAATATAACAAGGCGATCTGTTTTAAGCTTTAAGATAGTTCATAACACATAATAAAAAGCTTATAAAAGAATGGTGCGTGCAATTTCCTGTGAGGTGTGGGGGGAGGGGCGCTGGATTTCTTTTTAAAAAATAGCGTTTCTGGCCGCTTTGGGTGCCGTTTTTTGAGGGAGTCCTGAGATATATGCTACTTATTTAATATAAAAGTGTCCAAAGTTTAGTTACCCCTATTTCCGAATAGTAATTTGTGCAAATATCTTAATTTCTTGCTTAATACCGCCACCACTTCGAGAAATATACCTACTGATAGGTTGTTTAACGCAGTTACGTTCAGATACCGTTTTGTTAAAAATACAGTGCGTTCCCTGGTGTGGGATTGTGGAACTAACATAACGCGATTTCATTTAAAGTAGGAAATCCAACAAGGCGATCTGTTTGAAACTTTATGATAGTTTATAACACTTAATAAAAATGTTTCAAAAGAATGACGCGAGAAATTTCGTGTGGCAGTGGGGCGCAATTTTTTTTTAAATCTTAGGGGTTTTTTTTCTTTTTTATGTGCGGTTTTTAAGGGTTTAATAATTATAAATTATATTAATTTGGCTTTATTAATTAAAGAATAAAGTGTTTTGAAAGGAATACTAAACGAAACCCTCTGTGCGATCCGTCATCACACAGAGCAGTGCAATCATACTTACACACTTGTCTCTGAATCGCCGTCTCATTTGTTGGTATTTATTTATATTTATATTTAACCTTTTACTTTTATTTTATATTTAATAATTTTTTTGGCAGTTGTGAGCGAGATTTTACCTGCATTCGTAACAAATTTTTCAACATGGCAGAAAAACTTCTTTTTTAAATCTTTTTGTTATTTATAAATCCATGAATTTACATCGTTTTCTATTTTTTGAGCAAAATCATTGATTTATAAATAACATAAAGATTTAAAAATTATGTTTTTTCCGCCATCTTGAAAACATTTTTGACACAATTTGTTTCGCCAAGCGGCACAGGATGCGGAACTTCTTCCTGGATTTTGTCAAATGAACACGAGATGTTCTATTTCGTCAAAAGGTAGAAAAAAACACGAAATTTTCAACAAATCACGATAAAAAACCCACTCATTTCGTGAAAGGATTGTGGAAAAAACAGTCACTTTGTCAAAAGGCTGCGAAAAAAACACGAATTTCATCAAAGAATTGTGGAAAAAGCAAGAATTTTGCAATAGGTTTGTTGGAAAAAGCTCTTTTTTTTCACGCATGAGGTGATTCATATTTTCTTCTTTTGAAGATTTACTTTTGCAAACACAATTATTTGAATACTTTTGATGACTTGCCACTATCTGAATAATCTTGCATGACAATCACCCGTTTAATTGAGTCTGACCATCTCATTTACCACTTTCCTTCTCTATCAAAGGAATTTCATTTCATAAATATATATTTAATAAACATATGGTTTTATTTTAACAGAAACATATGCAATACTGGCGTAATTGGTAATAGCAGCAATGAAACTCAATGTCGCGTTTATGAGGATTGAAAATAGCAAATTTTAAAGTAATTTTGAGATCATTTAATAGTACTGCGCAAATATACCTATGTGAAAAATAATTTAGATAATTGACGTCTTTATATTTTCTTTATATTTATATTCTACTCGTAGCAATTAGGATTGTATAAAGATAACGTTCTAGAAACAGTAATCCTCACTGACAAAAATTGATATTTGTGCAAAAAGTGATTCATAATGTTGATCTACAAACAATACATTTTCTGAATTGTAACTCCCGGTATAAAAATCGAAATAAGTACGGTTCTAAAAAACCCTACCCCTCGTTATTGCTAGACCTCGATGTTTCAAGAATGTAAAAAAACTGCTAGTAGACTGCTAGTGTGTTTTTTAGCCTTAATCTGATGGAATTTCACACAATGAAGAATATTTAAGTAAAATGGTGGTATTTATTCTTCAAAGACAGGTGCTATTTCTTATTTCCAATAGTACTCAGAGTTAATTTTGACTCTGTTTCTATTTCCTTATTCAAAAAAAAAAAAAAGAGAAATAATACTGGAATTGGAGCTATTTCATTTAAATGCATCCCACCCATGTACACCAACGTGTCTTCATAGATAATTGTGCTTTTGGACTTTTGAAACAAACTCTTTTTAAGGGGCATCCCAAAGCTTTGGGTGGACTCTGCAAGATTGTGGTCGAGGAGTGAAACAGACTCAACCTTGATATTAAAAAAAAAGTATTTTGAAAATCAAACATGTAATATGAAAGTTCAACAGAAAGGCAATCAGGTTGAACATATTAGAAAATAAATTTCTTATTTTTGTTTATATATACAATTATTTTTCCAAATTCGTTAAAAACAAATCGTAAATTGTACGTCAAATGTGGCAAATGAGGTGCGTTCGTATTATAACTAGTTTTATAAATACTCAGATATTGGTGAAATAGCCGTTGCACTCTTGTGCAAAAATGCATGAATACAAAATTTATTACAATTATATACATTAAATCCAATAATACGGAAATTGTATTTTCCCATATTAAATAGGACAATGATCACCATGGCAACCTAGAATCATTAGATTTGTTTTATCATTGAAAATTAATTAAGTATGATAGGATTTAACAGGATTAAAAAAATTATTAATATCTTTTAAAATTTAGAACTGAAATTGTATTATTCCATATTAAATAAGACAATAATCACCATGGCAACCTAGAATCATTAGATATGTTTTATCATTGAAAATTAATTAAGTATGATAGGATTTAACAGGATTAAAAAAAACTTTTATTAATATCTTTTAAAATTTAGTACGGAAATTGTATTATTCCATATTAAGTAGGACAATAATCACCATGACAACCTAGAATCATTACATATGTTTTATCATCGAAAATTAATTACGTATGATAGGATTTAACAGGATTAAAAAAATTTTTATTAATATCTTTTAAAATTTAGAATTCTATTTTCATATAATTTGAAATAGCTCGACAGAAATCTGCAACGATTATATATATCAAATTTTAAAGTATTCGTTTGGGTAGTTTTAGCGCTGTTATTTGTGGACAGACATAAAGACGTATGGACCAGTCGACGGCTATAAGTGCTACGTATTTATATATTTACGAATGTACCAAAAATATGTCAACACCATCTGTATTTTCTATCAAACATAATTATGTAATATTTAATGTGACACTTGGTATAAAATGAGTTTGGTACGCCTGATCATATATTTTACTTTCAATAGATTGTTAAATTCCGACAAAGAAAATTATTTACTTCTGTTCCAAGTACTTAAAGAAGAGTGATTATTAATACAAAATATTTCTTTCCACTGTATTTGTGATTTCATATTTTCTAGAAACTGTCTAAACTTTGTTCTTCGATTATATTAATTTACTGCTATATCTCCAATGTTTAAAGTTTACGCATTTTTTTTTAAATTCGTAAAAATAAGACGGTATTAAATGAATTTAACATGCTTGATCTAACATTTTAATATCATGGACTGTTAAATTTGACGAAGAAAAATTTTAATTCCTTTGTCAGTTATTGACAACAGACTCATTATAATTACAGAATGCTTCTTTCCAATGTAATTGTAATTGAATATGTCAATTTTTTTTTTCAATATTTTACTTTGAAAGGCTGAACTGTTATTTTCTAATAATTGCTTTCCATATAGATATTTTATTTTTATGGCATTTTATAGTAAGTTAATTAATTTCTCAGTTAAAAATTAGCTAAGAAATTAGTAAATAATCTTTCAGAAGATTAAATTTTAAATTTAACACTTTCTGTTAACCCATTAAGGACATAGATGGTTTATATACTTATGCGTTATAATTCTTATGCTTTACATAAATTAAATAAATTTTTATTTTATACATATTAATGACTAAGAGAAAAGAAAGCGATATTGACTTTTTTTATGTGAGATATGATAATGTTGCGAAAACGCAACGTCAAAAAAGCAAAACGTATGGAGAGTTTCAAAGTGTTTATTATATAGCGGTGCATTACATTTACTACACATAGTTCGCTACAATATCCATACATTGAATTGCTGAATTTTGTTTCATTCTCTAAGTACATCTGTGAACACAATTCGAAATTTATCGATGTAAATTTTCAAACCATTCCGTAATATTTCATTCATATTTCTAGTTTTTTTCAATTCGAATCAATTAACAGTTTTTATGTTGAGCATAAAAGTCATATATAAAATATATGATAATACATTTGTTATGATATATAATAATATTATGGTAATGTGATAATAAATATTCACAATAACATTTTAGAAATTCACAGGCATAATGTTGCGAAAAAACAACTTCATTCTTTAATGGGTTAATGCAAACACAATATCACCACTCAGTTAAATGAGGTATGTCTTTGCAAGTATTTACTTACCAAATTCCCTAAAATCTGTTGTCTTATTTACTATTGTAATTAAACATTACTTAAATCTTCGCTAGGGATCCTGTATCTAAAGTTTTAACAAAGTGACAAATCTTTGGAACCTAACTCTGAACCAAGCAATTGCACCAATATAAACTTAAAATGATTTTGTATTCTTTTTTCGAGTTTTTAATTTTCACCGAAAGAACCTTTTCTTCATTGAAGAAAACCTAATAAAAATGGATAATAATTCCAATATGTTACTTTTATGTATTAAAAATTTAAGATAAGATTTTTTATATGTTTTAGAATAAAAGCTCAAATGTTATTTTCAAAATATTAGTTTTTTGAAAATATATTCTTTCTTTTATAAGTTTCGTATATTATAAAAAGGTGTTTGATGCATTAATGGGGAACAAGACCGTTACACTTTCAAAAACTCAGTTTTCGGATTTTGATTTATTCTAATTTTTTTTTTTTAATTTCTCAACAATATGCAAAAAATGCCGTTCACAAATCTACATTATTTCTTGAGTTATAATCATTAATAGACTGTGTGTACAATTAAAAGTCCGTTGATATCGATAATTTAAAACACAATTTCCCAGATAATTTTATTCTGTTAATTGTGTTAATTGTTAAAATTTTATTGTGTTAATAATTTAACTGTGTTATTATTCTATTTTGTTCGAAAAGTGTTTTGTAGAATTTAAAGTTTTATCATGCCTACAGGACTTAAGGGGTCTCAGGACTCTTAAAATTGGAAAAATCGAAAAAAAAAAGACCATTTTCAATAGATAATATCTTAAAATGTAATTGATTTTAAGACACAATTTTATATTGGGATGAAAGATATAAGAATGTTCTTTCTTTTCATGCATTTGAAAAATTACAAGATGCAGAATTAGAATTTACAGTGGGCTCCAGAATGTCAGACATTTGACGAGCGGAAAATCGGCATAACAGATTATGCGCACGATTACAATATAACTTTTGCAACCAGAAAGAAAATTTTGGGTCTTACTTATGCTTCGTATTATAATAATTAGTCTGAACTTAAATAAATTTGTATTTAAAGCATTTTTCTGTTTTTAATACAAAGTGTATTTAGTTAATGCAAAATTTAGAAATTTTCTACAGTATAATCACCTATAAAGAATATATTTCTGAACAACAAGAAGGAAATTTTAGGTTCAGTTTATACAGACTAACATGAAACGTATGTTTTGAAAACTTCATGAAAAAAAATTCAGAAATTTTAGAGATATCGTGCGCGTTATGCCCAAAAACGTCATTTGCAGAAAATTGACTTCAAAGTTTCTGAAACGCAGCTTCAGTTATTGAGCGTGTATAATTCTAAAAGCCATAACTTCTGTTCTAATAGGAATTTCAAGAAAACATATATACCAAAATGTTCAGAAAAGATAGTAGTTTAATATCTAAAAAAAAATTAAAATTTCGAGAATTTTAAAGCTTTCAGAGTCCTGAGACCCCTTAATGATTCCACATCACGCATTAGTGAGATGAATTTTAAAATTAAAAATTTAAATATTAATTTTGTATGTACAGCCTATATTCTTCAGGGTAATATAGCTAAGAATGTATGCTTTAGGCAGAAGGGGAAAAAAGATCTTAATTGCAAGTTATTTCTGTTTTGGTACTCTGAAAAAGGCAATGCTTTTGATCGTTTCGACAAACTCAAAGGTCGGGTGGCCCCTTAAAGTCACCTAAACAATACTTAATCAAGTAAAATTTTTACATATTCGCTTCAATTTTACACGAATTTTAAAATTAGTTCGAATATTAAGCAAAGGAACCATTTAAAGAAATTGCATTCATTTCAATATGCAGCAACGTAAATAAATAAATAAATAAAGAGACAAATAAAATCTTCGATTCCATATTTCACATAAGAATTTTCAAATATAAAAAAAATGATAAATGTAGCTTTTTTTTACAAGCGCAAAAAATACGTAAAAAATAATAAAACATGACTACATCTCCTATACTTATATTCATTTTTAAAAATTTTTGTAATCAACAACACAAATTTTGGAAACAAATCTGCAAAAAGGATAATTTATATTGTATTTGAGGTATCAAATTTAAATTTTAAACTATTACAACAACACTGCCTGGAAAATATTCTTTAAAAATCATATTTATTCAACAAATACTAAATAACAGATGAAATTACATATTTATTTAAGGGTTTACCCGTCACATTTTGCATTATTTATCGCTGTCGCTAAACGTTTGTTATTCTATCCACACAACCTTCCAAATAAAGCGTTTTGGTCACATGAGTAACGCGAGATCAGCTGAGCTCCAGAGTGGAACAGTTCTAGAGAAGTTTGAAAAATAAGGAACTTTTCCTGCGCAAAGCTATTACAGCAAGAGAAACTTTTATTGTTTTGGTAGTTTTCTTTCTGTATGTTTTTTTTTCTTTGTGTATTTGTGTATAAATAATTCTAAAGATAATTTTCTTAATATTCTTGTTTCAATGACTCAATTTTTATATTTATAATTATCAGTTTTCGTAATAATATTATTTCTTTTGTTATTATTTCATTTTGATAAAAGATCCAAGACGCTTCTAGGTTGTTAGATGCGTTGTTACCTGAATATCTGGTAGACAGGGTAAAATATTCGAAAACTGAAAAATATATAAGTAATAAAATAAACCTCCAAATGATAATTTTGTTAAATTTTGTTGTGTTAACTTATAAATAATATTTAATATTCCAGTTTAACAAAACTAGATCTAAATTTCTATTATTAGAAACAAAATATAATTATAATAAGAGAGTTTTTAACACCCACGCGGTACTTAGTGTTTATACAAACTGTCGAAAAAATAAATTCCAATGATTATTTGATATATTGTTACCAATATCTTAAACGTTAATGAAAATAATTTTTTTGAAATTTCATTCAAATATGTTAAATAAAGTTGGTCACGAAAGTCGATAACGTAACAAATTTAACAATTTTGGTAACTGTGATAAGAATATATATTTTCTTGTCAATTTTGTTTTCCCGTCAATTTTTAAGAAAAGTCTGATTGATTCGTATTGAGTCATCATATTTATCTTTATAAAAGTTACATCTGCTGGATACTTCAAAATAACTGAAATTAAAGTAATTTAAATGCATTTCTAAAAATCGATCATCTAAAATTTTTTATAATAGCATAAATAGTAAAACTGCTGTGGAAAATATTAAGATTGGCAGGTTTCCACTGGAAAAGTTTTTGCGGTTTAAAAAACTTAAAACATTTTATGTTATTTCAGAGTGTTTTAAGTCTCCCATGAAAAAAAAAAACCTTTAATGGGGTATTTAAAAATATGAATATAAAAAAAAAATATATATATATATAGTCTGTCAAAAAAATAAATCTAATGTTGTCGGCTGATTTTGGTATCTTTAAGCCGAGTGAGAGACACTATTACAAAATCTCGCGGATTTTTTATTCAGATTTTTTATTCAAAGAAAAGAATTTTTTTTGAAAATGAATGCTTAAAACAGTTTCTCTCATATGAAAAGTAATTAAGCATATTAGAAAAAAAATGGATATTTTTAATTAAATGAGATGTATAAATTGAATGCAGAATAATTTAAATTACTATTATATTTTCAGTTCAAATAAAAATGTCAGTCTATTCGCTACTTTTTAAGTAAAAATGTTCGCTTATTTAATACTAGATTAAAATATGCGAGAATGAAACAAATTATACTTTTGAAGAAAGTGGTAGCAATCAAGCAATCTGAATTTAAAGAATTCAAGACTGTCAAAATCTTTCTTTCTAAATGTTTATATGAAAGAACTGAGATGTTTTTCTGACTGACTGATACCAATTTCTTCTTAATCTTATTCAATCATAATTGTTTAGTACGTAAAAATCTCATGTTAGTTTTGTTAACCCATTAAAGACTGACGTTACGTTTCGCAACATTATATTTGTGATTTTTGCACTTTTTTATACCAGTAAGAGAGAAAACTAAAATTTGCCTATTTAATTAACACCTATCAGTAATTCATAAAGTAAAAGTAAGTGTTTAACGTAAAGAGTTGTGAGACTGAATAAAATTCCTGTCAAACATGCTGGTCCTTAATGGATTACTTAGTTTTGTAATAAATGCAAAATTTGAAAGAATCACAAAGATTTAGTTTTGTAACACATTTTGAAATCATTTAAGGTGCATAAATATTTTTATGTATTTGAAAATTATTCCAGCCTGATGGGGATACATTATTATAAAATGTCAATTTATATGTATCAGGAAGGCAAGCATTTGTTTATTAAAACAAAATTGTATTGCAAAAAGAACATTTTAGTTTTTTTCTTCAAACTTGTACAATGAAATCTGATCTCTTTAATTTAATCAATATCATTATCAATCATGTAAAACTAAACTCTAAGATCTTAATGAAGAATACTTTTCGAGGTATTTTATTTTATTTCCGGTTTCAAACAATGCACTTGTTTTATGACAATCACAAAAAAATTAAATTATCTGCCGTAAAATACTTAAAATGGTGTTTACATGTTACATAAAAAATTTTACGGGAATATTCTTTTGTGATTATAGAAGTCAAATGTTCTTGTGTTACTCCGAAAAGGAACTGAGAAAAAGAACGTTCAAAAGAATAGAAAAAGACTTTTTCCCACTTTTCTCTCCGTTGTTACATTTTATCTAATTTCATTACCGTTCTTATGTATATATAGAAAAAGGTGTATAGGAGATCAGTAAATAATACCAATGGGAAAAAAGACAAAAGTAGGATTGAAAAATGAAGGAACAGCTTAAAATATATTTTTAAAATTATCAATTAGGGGAGAGTAGCCTAATTTGAACTACTTCGCTTATTTTCAGGTGTAACTCACTTAATTTTTGGAATATCTGAAATATATCACTACACGGGAAAAATCAATTCATCTACTAACTAAATAAAACTTTAGATCATTTTCTTTTTGAAAATCTTAAATTATATTTTAATTTGAAAAATTTGTCAAAAGTGGTCCAAATTCAGCAACTGGTCGCCTAAGTTGGACCACCAGTCTCCTAAATTGGACCAAATAAAATCAGGTTGTTTTAATGACAAGGGAATATAACTAATTTTATTAAAAGCAAAGTTTGAGGTTACTGAAACAAAAAAACGAAATAACAGGAATGAAATACAATGAAATCAAATATCTGAAAATAAGAGTAATTGTTTTAAATCAAAATGTATTCAAAATATAAAACAAAGTTATCAGTAATTAAGAATAGAAATTATGAAACTAATTGCCAGTTACTTGAATATCATTTAAGGAGTGATGCAAAGCTTACACATGAATTTCGTTTATTGATTTTTTTTCTTCCAGCGCACACAACATGGAACCGTATTTGGCAATATGCACACTGAATCATTTCTGTTGTTTTATTTTTTTTTACAAATCAGGCAAAACCAATCATCACTATTTAGATTTTTATTTTAGATTCTGAATTATTAGACTTTTTTTTGCAACAGAAGTTTTCTTTACATTATGATTGTAGTTCTCCCCTTTCATCACTTCCTTGATGATTGCATTACGCCTATTTTTTTTAAACTTGATGTTCCATTTGCTTTTATGCTGCGATAGCTTCCTTTTAGTCGATTTTTGTGTTTTTTCATTTCAAGGTTTACTTTATATGGCGAAGATGTTAACACACCTTCTTTTTGGCTCCCTCTGTACTTTTTAAAACTAAATTTAGCGAAGGATATAACATTTCTAATGATTTTTTGGCTTTTGGGGGGATTTGTAGCTACAGCCTTATTGCAGGTCAATTTCTTTACAACTCTCTCTCTCCTTTTTATTTCTTATATCTATAACAGCTTTTGCTGTCACCTCTTTTTTTTTTTTTCAGACAGCTTGTCCGTGTCTTTTTCAACATTTTCAACATTATATTATAAAAGTGTTTAAAAAATTATGCTCTTTTGAAAAAATACGCTAAGATTAATTATACGCAAATGTTATATATTCAACAGTGTTGAATTCACCCCCCCCCCTTCCACCCGGAAGGTTTGAGGTTTTATGCGTTTTAATGGCAAAAAAGTGTAATTCCACCCTCCAGAACTGTAAAAAGTCTGCCCTTCATCAGGGAATCGCAAATATCCTCCAGGAAGAAAATGAATACAAATACATACAAGATAAAAGAAATTGCAAACAAAATTTATTGCATAAACATGTAAAAATATTTTTTTGTTTATATAGGCCTAAACTGTATAAAAAAAATTAATCCAGATATACCCCCCCCCCCCCCAAAAAAAAAGAACTTGCATGGAGATAGTAATCCCTTATAAATTATTAAAAAAAAATAGTGTAAAAAGTGTACCGTCCTCGAAATTCATTACTTAATTTTCAAAATTTATGATCGCATATCTGTTCCAAATTAAGTAACTTAAATTGGCCCAATTATGGCAAGTGCGCCATTTTTTAAAACAGATAATTTCAAGACTAAGAACACAAACGAAATCAAACAAAGTCGCGTGAGGAATATGCGCAATTAACAGATGAATTTATATATGTATATGAAAACATAACAACTTACCTTAGTTTTTAAGTATTCACTTACGTTTAGTAGGAAAAAAGTAGATCAAAACAGCTAACTTTAGGTTTTTTTAAATTGTCTGAAAACAACACGTGGTAGGCGGTTGCTTCTTCTAATAGTGAGTGACGTCATCCTGATGAGTAGGATTTCAGCAGTAGATGGCGTCTCTTCCTGTAATTAACGGCAGAATGGCAACGGTCCAATTAATGCGGCGGTACAAATATGGCTACTCTCCCCTATATGTGAATTTCTGAAAGTTAAAAGGCGCACAAATCCTATGAAAAAATTTAAAGATGTGTTTGTTCATAAAAGGCTTAAAGTACTGACGAATAATATGTAATATATCGTATTTTACATGTGTATTATATTGCTTCATTGTAGATTATTAACAAAACAGTTCATTATTGGTAAATAAGTATCACTTTAGAACATATAGCATTATGTCAAATATGTAGATATTCTGTATTCAATTTCGCATCAAAATCTATATAAAGTTATTATATAAATATTATAATCAAAATTGTTTAAGTTGTTACAAAATAAAAACTTTTTTACACATTAAAAAATCTAGAAAATACTAGTTATAACAAAATTACCTTTAAAAATTAAATTTTTCAAAGTGTTAAATATTTTTTCCAGGAAATTTTGCAATAGAAATATCTGATTCCAGTGTTACTACCAGTACTTTAAGGCATTCAAAAACAACCTTGCAGAATAAAGTAAATCGATCTTAATAAAAAATACTCCTTCAGACAAGGTTATTAGCGTTCCGTTTTCGAACAATGTACCATTTGTTTTGACAATCGCAAATAAGTAGAACCAAATGTTTTGTAAAAAAACTTTAAACATTGTTTTGATTTTACATAAGAAAAATACCTGCAATTTTCATTTGTAATAACTGAGGGCAAAATCGTTGTGCTCAAGAAAAATAAATAAAAAATAAAAGACAAATACAAAAGAAAAGGAAGTTTTTCATTTATTTCCCATTTTACACTTTGTTGGTCCCGTTACAATTAATATTATTTCATTATAAAGATTAAAACATTTCATTTAAATTTATAAAAAGTATTTGAATTTCAGAAACATAACAATGCGCACAACTTTTATGTTATAGTTCATAAATGCCTAATAATACTTGTGAACAAATTGTAGCTTTTTATCTTTCACAAGAGACGAAATTAGATGTATCTTATGAGGGTTATTGTGCTGATTCCGAATCTAGTTGTAGATTTATTCTAGCAGGTCTCTTTCTTTAGATATGTGCATATTTTGATTAATGTGGTTTTGCGCTGATTACAAATCTGTTATCTGTTTTCTTCTGTCACGTTTAGTTTTTGAAAAAAGTGAAATTTTATTTGTTTGTCAAAAAAGCCAGAAATCCCTCTTTATGCTTATTTGTGATGTACTTCATCTAGTTAGGATATATTCTACTACCTTTTTTCAGATTTTTTTATTTGTGATTATATAAATTTTTGTATATGGTCCTAATTGGAATCTGACACTGCTCACCCTTTTGACAAGGAGGTACACGCCCCTAAAAAGCATCTTATATTAAACTTGTGTCAATAACGTACAATGGTAGAAATTCGTTTTACTCAAATGCTAGACGTGATATAAGGAAATAGATTGCAGATTTCAAAGCAGATTAAATCTTTACTCTAGGAAACATTACGTCAATTCTGTGGCAACAGCTTTAAAGTTGATAGTAATGTAAACATTACACCATTAAAAATATGCAAATTAGGATTAATAGCTGACAGGTAAATGTTAAGAATAAGAAGATCGTAACATTTATCTGAACCAAACAGTCCAGTAGTCATATCTAGAAAAGGTAACTCAATCTGATATTTATTATATCTAAAATTTGCATAAAATAGCACAAAAAAGCTTAAATTTGCGTAAACATAAATATGCAAACTCTCAAAAACTAGACCACTTACAGAAAAACGGAAGGCATGTTCTAAATTAACGCATTGACTTCATATAGAATCAACTAATTTATGTTCTGTGATTGAACCATTTTCGTTCAGTACTTTCAGAAGGTATACAAACATTATAAATTTATTATATAGATACACTATTATCTAGTTACATTACTTTTGTTGGCAACGAAAAAAATATCACAATACAGCAAAAGCGGGATGCGTGATCTAATAGAATTTTTTTTTAAATTATGAAATATGAAAATCTATCCAATGTAAGTGCTTATTCAAATAACGTTTTGGTTTCTCATTAACAATTAAAACTGCCTTTATTTATTGTTAATTAGATGTACATTTATTTAGAAAATATGCGAAAAATGGAGATTTTCTTTTCGAATAGGTGATACAGAAAATCAGCGATTTAATAAGGCATAATGTAACGATGAACTACTGAATTACATAAGACATTAGCAACTGTAAATATATAAAAATAAATCATTATAAATACAAATATTTGCTCATTATCTACTATATTCAATTTCATTACAAACCATACATACATTTTCAATTGTTAGTGTTATCTTTGTTATGCAGGCATTAAAGTAAATCAATCATCTGTAGCAAAAGATATCCCGACTAAGTAACACAATTGAAAATATAAAACACTAAAAAATAAAGTAAAAGCTGAAAGAAAGGTTAAAATAATTTTTGGAAAATTATCCAAGATATTTTAATAATCCGGAACTTAAAGATTTGTCCAAATACTAAGAAATTCAAATAAAATACATCGTTAGTTCATAAATGGATTAACGCAATGTTGAAGTATATACAATTCGCCGTGTTATGCATATCTATTGTCTGCTTCTTTTTTAATTGAAAACAACACAAAGCACTTTTTCATTCTAAATGAAAAGTATAAAAGTATATTTTTTTAATACATAATACATTGATGTCAATCTTATAAGATACGTTTCATTTTCTTACATTTCTTGCATTATAATTTTGATAATAAAAAACTATTAAACTTGTTCAGAATAAATTTACATCAAAGATTGTTAAATAATTATTAAATTAAAGTTATCCTTCAATAAAAAGGAACTCAAGCGTTTCAGTATTTTTTGCTTATTTTAAATTAACATTTCTGATTCGTTTCGCTCAATGAATCCAAGAACAATTCATGTGTAAATAAGCAGAAATTTTATAAAAATATATTTCTTAAACTATGTTTATGGTATCCTGTGTCAGACAATGCGTCTTTTTTACGTCAGTCTAAAAAAAATAGAGAACGTCTTATGTACAATATGTTCAGAACACAAAAATCTGTGCAAAATTATATAATAGAAAAAAAAGATCATGTGTTAAAAAAAAGAAGTAATATATAAACTCAAAGGAAGATTCTTCGTCCTTTCCAATTTTACAGTCAATTAGTCCTTTTACATGTAATATGATTTAATTACCATTGTCATGTATGTATTAATTATATATAGATAAAATTAAACAAAAACCTAATTTGCAGAACAAATTTAAAAAAACAAAATTTATTTCCTAAATTGTTTAAGATCGAGAAGGGGCAGATATTGAGATATATCATTCAATTCGTTCTACATTTAATGTTAAATTTTTATAACAAATAAGTTAAACCAATTGAACATTAAAAAATAAAAATGAAATTCATACAATATAATACTTTAAACACCCATATACTTACATTCCGTTCAAATGAAATCGAAATAAATCTTACTTTTTTTAAAGTTTTGTATTTTGCATGTATCTTATCATATTATGCACAATCGTCATAAACATAATGTAAAATCTGCAGTACAGATATTTACGACTTAAAAATGGAAAAAGGTCTAAGATTTATTTCGATTTCATTTGAACGGAATCTAAGTATATAGGTGTTTAAAGTATTATATTGTATGAATTTCATTTTTATTTTTTAATGTTCAATTGGTTTAACATATTTGTTATAAAAATTTAACATTAAATGTAGAACGAATTGAATGATATATCTCAATATCTGCCCCTTTTCGGGCTTAAACAATTTAGGAAATAAATTTTGTTTTTTAACTTTGTTCTGCAAATTAGGTTTTTGTTTAATATGTCAAGTTTTTTAATAACTACTGCATTCAGACGAACACATTTCAAAATTAATGGAGGGTATCATCATCAGGCTTTGATTTGTGGGACATCGCACCACAATTTGGGATGCAAATTTACCTATGTATAATTCAAAATGCTTCACCAGTGCAGTAATGCAGGTTGCTGTAGTTTGGTCAAAAAAGTACAATCTGAACTTAAAAAATCTGCTTGAAAATGTCATCTTTATTTCCACTATGACGCCATATTCATCTTCTTTTTAATTCTTAAAAAAAAAAAAAAAAAAAAAAAAAAAAAAAAAAAAAAAACTGTTTTTTCAGTTTCATGTTTTACGTGAAAATCATTAGACTAAAAATTGGCAAATTATTTTTACGGCTTTTGAATTAATTAAAACAATGAAGGAAAAATGTTAAATTTTATTAGAAAAAGTCCGCTGATTCTCAATGAAAAAGGCGAAACTTGGAATTATTAAGAAAAATATTTGAATAATGTAAATAAAAATTAGCCATGTTATTCTCTAGATTATAATCCACCTATATGCAAAGGCATTTTATGATCCGTTTTGACCCTGACGTCAGGCAAATGTTTTTACACTGTGAGTTTATAATATTATTAGAATTAGCAAAGAATAAAAAATGAGTGGCATCAGGGACAAAAAGGTGGGAAGAAAAAATCGAAAAGTTATGGTCTCCATAGGCTTTTCTATGTTAAATTAACTTTGAGAAGTGACACTGGAAATAAATAAGTATTGCGCTGCCGCGCAATACTTAAATAATGAACAAAACTGTCATAGAAAAAAAGATTAAAAGATAATTAAATCCATAAGCAAAAGTTTAAATATTCTTTTTTGCAATTATCTGAGATATCTTAACATTCGGAAAGATTAAAAAGGGTTAATCTTCGATAATTCTTTTAAATATTTGATGTCGGTTTTTGCATCAACACATTATTACTATGACTGTCAAAAAAGGCCATATATCATTATAACAAAATTATCCTCCAGTTTAAAAATGTTCAATGTATTTTATAAAAATGTATAATGTTTATATCCAGTTACTTTTATATATTAATTGTGCATAAATAAGCACCACGAGTTTAAGGAAAAATACTTAGTTACACTGCAAATAGAGGTGTCTTAAATTTAGACACATATGTGACTGAAAAAGAATTTCAGTCACTTAAGTGTCTTAATCTGAAAATTCAGACACAATAGATGTCTTAATTTAAGATACACAAGTGTCTTAGTATGATCATGGTATATACGAACCGAGAAATATGTTGGAATTATCTACGAAGTGTCTTATTTAAAACAGTAGTTGAACATTTCTTTTTTGTACTTTTCTGAACAGCCAATCAGAGCATTGATTTCCGCGCATGTCATCTATGGCTCCTTCATGATATAGAAAGAATCACATTTTAAGCGTCGCCATTGCTTGGATTAAAAGAAATGCGTAATTATGGAGTATTTATCGAATGAAAGCGTAAGTCATATTTAATTTTAACTTTTTATTTCAGTAGGTTTGTATCTTATGAATATAAATTAAATAGTTTTTAAAGATTGATCTCTTTTTTTGTAGTTTAATGTTAGTTTTTTGATTTCACAAGCTGTCGTCTGTTATACCTTCTTAATATAACGGTATCGAATACTATAATTGTTTTGATAATTAAATTGCAATGCTTTAATTCAGCGCGCTTGTCTCCTGTGAATAAACGAATGAGTGATAACTTGTTTAATCTTCCTTTTCGATCCTGTGATCAAAAATATCCTAATTTGTCGTTGCCCAAAAGCAAAACGTGCAACATAAACAGATTTGAAAAGCTGAATGATTCATAGTTCCATTAAAGGGAGATAAAAACATTAAATTGAAGCTGTTTGAAACTGTATTTATTCTATGTTCTGTTTCTTCTGATTTTTACTGTTTATTGATTATAAACTCTTGCAGTTTATGTATCAGTACTTATTGTATTTTTTTGTGATTATTATTTTGGAGCTAAATATGATATTCATTTATGATTATGATATTCGGAAAAGTTTTCAGATTGAGAAAAAGCATTAATACTGTGAAAATTTTCTTTACATGTCACCGTTTTTAATCACAGTACTGAAACTTTTTAAAGAATTATTGATGCTTTAATTTATTATTGAAAATCGGAAATTTTGATAGTCAAAGTTTCATATTTAACATTTACCAAATTTCTAAAAACATAATAGGTATTTCTTATACTATCATTCCGTAAGATTTTTTAAACATAGAACAAATGCAGAAACATTTTATTCATTAACTGCAATTTCTGTTCTTGTTTAACGGTATATTTATAAAGTATTCATTAATATTTTTTGAGTTTTTTTAAATTGCTACCTATATTATTTTTTTATTTATATGTAAGCCTTTTTCTGCTATGTTTTGTTCATGATTTTAAATTTTCAAACCTGAGAAATATCAGAAACAATTATGAAATTTCCCTTTATTGCAATCGCATATGCAACGTTTCTGATACAAACAATTATTAGTACGAAAAAAATTAAACATGATAATTTAGGCATAAAATAAAAAGTTGTTTATGCTTGATATAAAGTTTATAGATAAAACTGAAATAGTATATATTTTTAAAAGTTCATATTTACTTATATATTATATATTTTTAAGCGATTAATAACTACTTTTTTTATATTCAAAGTATTTTCAAACAACTAAAAACAGTACATATTCTGTCATTTCTTTTCCTTTTCTTCTGTTTTCTAGGTTAATTTTTTCTTATCAAATCTGTAAAATTTATGTAACTCATATTCATAAGATACAAAGTTTACAGGAATAAAAAAATAAATATGACTTATATCCTGTTGTTCCATAACAGCTAAGGAATATGTTTAAAAGAAAAGCTTTTACATATTCCACAGAATGTATAAAATTAGACACCAAAGTTCATTTTTAATTAAACAATGCCAAATCACCGCATATTCAAAAAATATATATTACACATGTTCACTACTTATAGTGACTAAACTTGTTTATTTATATGTACTACTTGAAATGTATATTTGAGGCAAGTTTTGAAACTAGCAGTAATTATTTTCTGAATGTTATTAAATTAGAGTATTTATTTATTATTTTGTATTTATAGTTAAATAGATCTTGTGATTATCTGATCTGTGTAAAACAATGCCTATTTGCCAATATAAATTTTTAAAAGATCTAGTTTTTAAATTGCATGAATTTTCTTTTTTTGAGGGGGGGGGGGGGGTTCTTTGCAATTTTCGAACATCTGATATAAATATCTTTATTTTTATCCACTGAGTATAATGAATATTTGAACTTTTAGAGTAAGTCAAGATTACAAATATATATATATATATATACATATTTATCCATGTACCGTAAAAACCGTCAATAGGGAACACTTTGGGGCTGGGGAATTTGTCAGATAATCGGAGATGTTTCCTTTTGTGAGGTAAAAATATACAAATATGCATACATTGTGTATTAAAAAAAGTATTAGACGTCCACTTTTCGGAAATGTTCATTAACCTTCACAATGGACACTTCCAAATACCGGACACTCCTATTTAGTAAAAGATAATGCAGAGTTGCATTTTTTTGCAAAAGGACCTGATTAAAACATGGGCATGCTGGACAGTGTCCCGTCCCCCTACGATTTTCGGACTCAAAAATTTGATGTGCAATTTATGTATAGCTTATATTTTAAATCCATTTCGAAATTGTACTGATCAACATTTTGAATTTTTAAAGTAAAATAACGTTAAAAACTAAACAAATAAAAGAAATCTAATATTTAGATGAATATCTGTTTGTTTTTAATCTTGTTCTACTCCTGAAATTCAAAATTTTTAACCCTCTAAGTGTTTGGGGCGTAATATTCCGTTCACTAAGCTCCATGTTTCACAGCAATACAAGCAATATTTAAGATAATATAATTCTATAGATTTAATGAATTTGAAACACATTGAAGAATCATTAATATTCTTAAGGATTACACTCATATTTGTAATTGAGTTCTTTTTATAATGGTGAAAGAATCATATTTTCTTAGCATTTAAAACAAAATGCAAAGAAAACAACATTACAATTTTACCCTTTTGCAAGACGCTCGGAGGGTTAATATAATCAGTACAATGTCGTAAAAGATTTAAATTATGAGCTTTACAAAAATTGCATACCAAATTTGGAAGCTCCAAAATCAGGCTGTGTGGGGTGGGGGGGACAAGACCACAGCTAAATATTTTTTTAGGATTCACCGTGGTCAAATATGGCTACGTATAATGCTGACAAAAATTGGTTGCGATTAAGACGTTTGAAGTGTCTGAAATTCAGACGCAAAAAGTGTCTGAAAAAATTAAGACATTTTAAAATGTCTGAAAATTGAACACACCGTTTCAGACACTTAAGTGTCTGAATTTCAGACATTTCAATTTAGAGTGTAAAATAGCTTATTCAATCATATTTTTCTAACATAGTCGGCCAAGAAAATGAAAAACAAAGAGAGAATGCGACAGAGTCCACATGGATTTCAATCTCGAAATTGTCACATAGAAAAAAGAAAAATGTGCATTGCATTGAAGAAAATGTATTCTTCAATTTATGTTATAAAAATAAGTTTAGAGGGTCGCTTCCATAGAAAAAATGTACGAAAATCTGAAATTTACAAAGTGACCATGATTTACAATACAAATTATGTCTTTTTTTCTGTAAATGTTACTGTATAATACCATGTAGGAAGCCATTCGGTCAGATAAGTTTAGGGAATATGAAGGTTTACAATTTGGAATTTTTAACATTAAAATCATTAGTATTTGTTGCAGAAAGGATTGCAATTTTTAACATCACTCAATATCTACTAAGTGGAATTAGCTGTAATTTTCATTTCGCATATTTAAAGTTATAAAACCGATTTATGGAAAAAATATAGATTTCAATTCTTATCCTTTTTCTTTTTCAAAAATTAAATACCCCCTGACCCGTACGTTTTGGAGTGTCTCTTTCTCCACCATTTCCCAGAATTATCGTGTGAGAACGTATCTTTTTGTTTTTTATTTTTATTGGAATTTCGGATAATCCGAACATGCACCGGTCCCAATTAGTTCGGATTAACGGGGTTCTATTGTACCAATATTTTATGATTTTTTTTTAAATGTCAAGTATAGAAATTTGTTAATCTATTCACACGTGACGTACTAAATTCGTTAATTTCAGTAGAGTTCTGTATATGATCCAATATATTTATAAACACTACATGTTATTCTAAAATTACGTTAGGATGCACTTGAAAAAATTACTCCGTACATACGGGAGTTTAAGAGTCAATCCACAAAATTTCCATGCTTTTTTTTTTTTTTTTTTTTTTGGTTAACGCGCAAATTTTAATTTTGCCATACTTTGTAAGTGGAAACGTAGGGGAGTGTAGTACACAGCGAGACGAAAATTATTATTACTTAACGAATGGCGACGATTTTCATTCTTTTGAAAAAAAAAATTGTTACATCTTTAAGCTACACAAATACGCTCCACATTAATGCATAAACGGCTTAAAAAAAGTTATTTATAAAAGCATAGAAGCAGCATAACGGAGTATCGGAAATTGTCTCAAAGTGTACCACCAGTGGTACAAAGTGATAATGTATATATTTTCATAAATCATACATTTTTACACTGTATCAATAATTTTCTGCAGTTTATGATTTCTAATTAATATTTCTAGTTTTTCAAAATATCAAAAATATGAGACTCGGGTGGGCAATGTTAGACCTTGGGCTACCACCATGCAAATTTTCAGCCTCTTACGTTTAGTAGATATCCCTATCCATCGAATGCCCACACACACAGAGAGAAAGGGAAAGAGAAAAACCTCCTTTTATATATAATTTTTCTTAATATATAATTTTTTTAACATCAGAACCACGTAGTAGGTACAAAATGAGACACATCTCCCTATGTACGATAACTGTGTGTCTCACTGAGTAGTGTCGTTACGTTGTAACAAATTGGAGGCCCAACCTGTTACATCAATTTCATCGCGTTAAAAAGTTTATGTCGTTTTGTCGAAATAGTCTGTTATTAGATATAGCTAAGTTTGGTTAAGTAAATATATGTCATATTGAAGAAAATAAACTCTAAAACAGTAACTTTAACCACTATAAGATAAAGAATTATTTACTATTTTGTCGGGCGAGTAACTGAAGTGCCGAAACTACGTCCACGTGTTGCATAAGATGAGGTCGTTATGCGTGTGTGCCAGGTTGGAGAAAAAATTACAACTATATGTCAAAGTGGTCACTGTCTCACTGTGTACCCTGTCTCACTGTGTACTACTCTCCCCTACATAAAAAATAAGTTTCAGATAATTTGCAAAACAATTCTATGTTAAAAATATTTTTAAATAAAACAGGTTGAAATTTGCTATTACACAAGTTCAAAGTTGTTGAAAATCGTACATATTTATTGAAGTAATAATGATAAACAATTTTTCAAAGCGATCTGAAAACTCTCCAATTTTATTATTAGATTATGTAATTGCCAGTAGGTATATCTATATTTTTAATAAGATTTCCTACTAAAATATTAATCAAAATTCTAGATTTTGAAAAATTACAACTCATGAAAAGGTAACATCACCGTATGCATTCTTTATACGCGTTATAACTACATCCGAACGTGCCGAAATAAAAGTGTTTCTTACATATTTTCCATCCTGAAGTATAACTTTTAAAATGTTGAAATTTCCAAAAATCAGCAAGCCAAACAGCTTGTAATTCAGAAGGAAAGTGGCTTACATATGCGATTTGGTCAGAAAGGACCTCATAACACATACTGTACTAAAAAGATCCTAACGCGTTTAAAGTTTTTATTTGTTGGCGTTACGAATGTAATGTAAATTGCGAAAATGTTCAAAAGAACGTGTGGTTCAAAATTATGTTAATTAAAAAAAAAAAAATCCTGCCGGTTTTTTTCCAAAATGTTTCACTTTATAATTTTTTATACGATCCCTGAGAACTGGAAGTTATATTTAGAAATTTTCTAATCGTATAATACAGGTAAAATATTTTTTCTGGAATGTAAACTCGCTGGGTTATAAAACTTCGAATTTTATAAAATTTTAAGTGGTAACCTGCGCTGAAATTTTCTGTCCTTTTCGTGCCGTAAATGGATGCAGATAGATGCAATGGATCTCTTTTTGCACCTATATTTTACTTTCTTTCCTATTCAGGTTTCCACATACAAAGTATAGGAAAAATCAAAAATTGTGCGGCAAACCATGTTTATCTCATTTGTCCAGATCGACCTCAAATACTTTTGTGTGTTTCGGTAAATTAATATCAATGATATGCACATCTTTTTCAATAGGATCATGGTGACACAATCATTGTGAGTTTGAATTATTCATACCACTTTCGGAAATTTTCAAGTAATATGTATTCTTAAATTTACATCTATCATTTATCTCGCACAGAACAAAGGGCATTGTAATATTTGGAGTGTCGTTTATATATATATATATATATATAAACAACAACAACAAAAAAAAACGTTATGTGCAACACTCTCTGTTATGAATATGAAATATGCCATATATATAATTACTGACATACAATCTTTCGTTGCAATCCAAGAATATTTACAAACGTTTCAGCGCGGAAAACATACAGACAAAATGGATAGAGTAACACTTTTCAACAATGTCGGAAATTGTTAAAATATAAAATTAAGCTAAATTACCGAATAGCAATTATGAAAATACTCCGAAACTCTCGATATGTTAACAAGATTCTCGTTGATTGCGCTAGATTTTCACAATTCTTTATAATTCTCTTAATGTTTTGGTAAATATTTCCCTTGTTTTCTTTAACTTTAAGGTTCACGCTCACATGCGTAGGGAAAATCACCACTGACTCATATCGAAACCTTTTATCAGTAAGGGCGAAAATAAAGTCAACATGAAGAATTATCTTTGTTATTTCAACATCAAAGGAGAAAAGTTTTTTTGATCTTTTGGTTTACTACGATTTGGTACATTTTTTACAGGTTTTCTTAATTCAAGAATAAAACAAAATGAAAGAGAGCTGATAATATATAAAATCATTATTTATTCTCAAAGAAAATATTAATATAAATATAAAAAATACAACTTTTTTCATTTATTTGTGAAAAATGATTTTTAAAATATTATGTGAAAAATTTTGTATAACAAGACGACCAACCTTCATTTTTATTAGTGTTCCGTTCCGGAAATAGAACGAGCTCCCCCTAGCGAGCAGTCTGTAAAAAGGTTAGTTAAGCTGTTGATCGTCAAAGCATCAACACGTCTATGAAAACACTCCATCCAAACTACGCGATGGATATTAATTATGATTTCAATTTATTCAAGTTTGTGAAATTTATGTTGTGTAAGTGTCTTGTGCAGTTTTAAGTGTGAATAAAATTAATTAAAAAGAAAATTAACGTCTACAGTCCACATCATATCGACCATTGTGGTCCGAGAGAGCCTGAGAGCTACTATGGATAAGCTTAATCGATTAAAAGGCACCGTAAAGGCTGCTATTACAAGATTAGAGCAGTTTATAACAGATACGACCGATATAAAAACAACGAATGTCAGCACATTAGAAGTAAAATTAAAAAAGACAGAAGCTCTTCAACATAAATTAGAGGAATTAAGAGAACAATATTTTGACATCCAAGAATTATCTGCGCAACAAGTGCAAGATATAGAGGAGGATATCGACACTGCTAATGAAAGGCTCGAACAAATTGAGGTAAGCTTAAAAGTTTTATTAGCATCTTTTGAAAATAAATGTAATATCGCAAGTGTAAATATTAATGATCATTCAAATGAAAACAAAACAAAGGTACGCCTCCCTGAAATTCCACTGCCTTCATTCGGAGGTGATTACTGTGATTTTGCTAATTTTAAAACGCAGTTTACTAACTTGATTGTTAACAATCCTCAATTAGATAATAATCAGAAGCTATTTTTTTTTAAAAGCTTCTTTAAAAAACGAAGCTAAACATTTAGAATCACCTGATGATGATTTCAATTCATTGTTTCAAGCTCTGATACACAGATACGAAAATAAAAGATTGTTAATCGATTCACATATTTCTGCAATTTTAAATTATGAAAAAATGCAATATGAATCCCCTAAAGAATTGCGTAATTTGTTTGATTATATTAACAAAAACATTCGCGCACTCAAAATTATGGAATACACACAAAATAATTTATCAGAAAGTGTATTCATAAATATAATTCTGAAAAAATTGCATAACGAAACTCGAAAGCAGTTTGAATTATCTCTTCAAAACTCAGATGTTCCGACTTTTGACTATTTAATTGCTTTTTTGGAAAAAAGATGCTTAGTTTTAGAAGCGATAAAACTTTCGACTGACGCCGGAATGTCTGTAACGAAGCCCTCGAAATCTAAGAACAATTACGCAGTAAATAAATCCAGATCATTTTTTATCAACGATAATAAAAATAAAAATAATGTAAAGCCATGTGTGTTATGCAATTCGCCTCACCCCCTTTTCAAATGTTCTGCTTTTTTAAACATGAGTATTCGTGAAAGGAAAATGATTGTAAGTAAGAATAAATTATATTCAAATTGTTTACGATTACATCAAGGTCAATGCAATTCTAAATTTACCTGTAGGAGATGCAAATTAGTACATAACACCTTACTATGTGAAGTAAATGAAAATATCATGTCGGAAACGGCAATAATACATAAAAATAACGAATTTGTTAAAAATAAACAAATACGCATTTCTGAACCTGAGAATAAAGAGACGCCATTAATTGGTTCCAATTTGTTACTAGAAGATAAAAGAAATTGCGCAATATTAAACACAGCTATAATTTTAGTAACAGATGTGTATGGAAATAAAATTAGATTAAGAACAATTCTAGATAATGGGTCGTCTATCCACGCTTTAAGTAACAGCGCATGCAAGAAATTAAATCTAAAACCAAAACCATACAAGGGTGTTATTTCCGGTATTAACGAATCACACGAAATAAAACAAATTATCAATGCAAAAATATCAAATGAAAAAGGAACATTTTCTAAAACATTAGAGTTTGCAGTTCTACCAAAAAATAACAAACAATATTCCTGTTGAAAGATTAGACATTTCAAATTTATGCATTCCTAACTACATAGAATTAGCGGACAATAATTTTCATATACCTGGTCAGGTTGATGCATTGATTGGTAGCGAGGTATTTTTTGACATTTTAAAGAGTGAGCAAATTCGTTTAGCAAATGCTAATTGTATGTTACAGAATACAGTATTTGGGTATGTAATCGCAGGTTCACTTCCACAAGTTGAGAATAAGTCTTATTGTTTCCTCTTAACTGAAAATAGCTTAGACAATACTTTACAGAAATTTTTTGAAATAGAATCCTTAGCTGGGGATAATAAAGAAACTGTCAAAGGGGATGAAGAAATATTTTGTGAGGAACATTTTAGAAGAACCTATAAACGCGATCACACCGGTAGATTTACAGTACAGCTACCATTGAAAGAAAATGCAGAATCAGTGTTAGGAAGTTCTAGAGAAATTGCAGCTAGGCGATTAAATAGTTTATGGACTAAATTAGATAAAAATAAAACAATGGATAATTTATATAAAGCTTTTATGGAAGAATACGAAACTTTGGGGCATATGACACAAATTAAAAATGAAAACGAAAATAAGCTGTCTTATTACCTTCACATCATGCTGTGTATAAACCAGAAAATTTATCCACTCCCCTGAGAGTTGTCTTCAATGCAAGTTCAAATACATCTAGTGGTTATTCACTTAATTCTATTTTATTAAATGGGGGAACGGTTCAGCAAGATTTATTTTCGATTATAACCAGATTCCGTACCCACAAATATGCATTCTGTGCAAACATTAAGAAAATGTACAGGCAGATACTAATTGACCCACAACATAGAAATTTGCAAAAAATTCTTTGGAAGTCCAGTACGGACGCCCCGATAAAAATATATGAACTCAACACGACTACATATGGCACTGTTAGTGCTCCCTTTCTTGCCACGCGAACGTTGAAAGCTCTTGCTGATGAAGAAAGAAAAGATTTTTCAAAAGCTGCAGAAGTGATTCATAACGACATGTATGTTGATGATTGTTTATCTGGTGCAGGTTCCTTACAAGACGCACAGGACTTGCAATCTCAACTAATTCTGATCTTAAAAAGGGGAGGGATGGAGCTACACAAGTGGGTTTCTAATCATCCTGAATTATTACAAGACACAGTCATATCAGAATATGCATTTGACGAACACTCGCAGCAAATTTCTGTAAAAACTTTAGGGATGCTTTGGAAACCTGAATCAGATTATTTTATTTTTAAAATTAGTATCGAACCCAAAGATGTTTATACTAAAAGAGAAGTTTTGGCACAAATTGCTAAAATTTACGATCCCTTAGGCCTAATTGGCCCTATTCTAACCAAAGCAAAAATTTTCATGCAACATTTATGGGAATTAAAGATAAATTGGAATCAACATCTGCCTGCCAGTTCTCTTCGGGAATGGCAAAATTTTCTGGTTAAATTGACAGAAATGAATCATTTTACAATTCCGCGATATGTTTTGTCTGACAACATTGCAGGTCTAGATTTACACGGATTTTCAGACGCTTCTGGAAAGGCCTATGGAGCAGCCACCTACATAAGATCTCTCTCCACAACTGGACAGTTCAAGTCTAATCTTTTGTGCAGCAAGTCCCGTGTGGCCCCCCTAAAGCCAATGACCATCCCGCGACTAGAGTTGTGTGCAGCTCTACTTTTGACAAAACTGGTTCAAAAAATAATTCCCATCCTACAGCTATGCTTTGAAAAGGTGTGGCTATGGACAGATTCATCGATTGTTCTATTTTGGCTTAACACACCACCCCACAAACTTAAAACTTTCGTTTCCAATAGAGTCATCACGATCCAGTCTATTTCTGAGAATTATCACTGGAACCATGTATCTTCAAAATCCAATCCAGCAGATATCATCTCCAGAGGTGCAACAGCCAAGGATCTGATCAATAATGATTTGTGGTGGTTTGGTCCGGAATTTCTTCAAACGGAAATTATAGTTCCCAAACAATTTCCTACCCTCAAGGACATTGACTGTGATCATGAACTAAAAACTGATTTTAATTTATTAACGATTAATAAGGACTCTAACGATTTTTTTAATGTTTTATATAATTCTTCTAATAATTTTCTTAAACTAATTCGAATATGTAGTTTTATTTTCAGGTTTGTGAATAGCACCAGACGTAGAACTGTAATCGGGAATCACCCTTCGGGCACAGAATTAAAATATAGTACACATTTTTTGGTAAAAAAGGCCCAGGAAGGTAAGTTCGCTCCTGAATTGGCAGCACTCAGAAAGGGACAAACTGTTCCTTCTTCCAGTAAGTTAAAGGGATTAGACCCCTTCATTGACAACTGTGGATTACTTCGTGTAGGGGGCAGATTAATAAATTCTGACTTACATTTTGATGCTCAGCACCAATTAATTCTGCCCAATGATCATAAACTCACTAAATTAATTTTTGAATACTTTCATAAAAAGTACTTTCACATAGGTGCTCAGGGATTAGTTCATCAAGTGCGGATGAAATATTGGCCTATAAAGGCTAAAAGCATTGCCCGAAAAACAGTGCACACTTGTGTCACATGTTTCAGGCATAACCCCAAAACACTAGATCAGTTAATGAGAGACCTCCCATCGCAACGCGTAACACCTAACCATACGTTTCTCAATTCAGGTGTCGATTTTTGTGGCCCCTTCCACATTAAGTACAAAAATCAGAGAAAGGGCACTTATTCCAAAAGTTATGTGGCCATATTTATATGCATGGCTACCAAGGCTATTCATCTAGAGATAGTAAGCGAGTTATCCGCTGCTGCATTCATCGCTGCGCTTAAAAGATTTTGTGCCAGGAGAGGCAAAGTAAATACGCTAACTTCTGACAATGCCACTAATTTTAAAGGTGCGTCAACAGAAGTAAATAACTTTAAGAAATTATTGGCCACTCCCAACGAGGAATTATCAAATTTCTTTGCCGAAGAATTCATAACTTGGAAATCTATCCCACCACGATCTCCTAATTTTGGCGGTCTATGGGAAGCTGGCGTTAAGTCCTTCAAACATCATTTGCTTAGGGCCGTAGGTAATAATAAAATTACTCTAGAGGACTTTGAAACTCTAGTAGTCCAAATTGAGGGGATCCTAAATTCCGACCTTTATTTCCGCTTTCTGATGACATGAATGAGTTTGAAGTGCTTACGCCAGGGCATTTTTTAATTGGCAGACCCATTAATAGTATTCCAGAGCCTAATGTTATAAATATTTCTGAAAATAGATTAACCCATTGGCAATTAATTACCAAATATGTTCAATGCATTTGGAAACGTTGGTCTATTGACTACTTAAATCACTTGCAGCAGCGCGGTAAGTGGCAATTTACAAAAGAAAACATAAAGTTAGGATCTCTAGTGTTATTAAAAGAAGAAAATCTCCCACCATGTAAGTGGGCTCTAGCCCGAATTCTAGAAATAATTCCAGGCAGGGACAATAGGGTTCGTGCAGTCAAAGTCAAAACTGCATGTGGTATATTTTTAAGAGGCATTTCAAAACTGTGCCTGTTGCCCATTAAGGACTCTTAAATAATGTTTATGCATCATTGTATTTCTTATATATATTATTTTTAAGTAATTATCCTGATTGTTTTGTATATTAGTATTTTGTATTTAAGTATCATTTTTTAGTGTTAATTAGTTATCTATTGTATTATGTTTATATTAATTGCTGAAATATGTCATATTTCATCCCCGGGTGGCATGTTCCGTTCCGGAAATAGAACGAGCTCCCCCTAGCGAGCAGTCTGTAAAAAGGTTAGTTAAGCTGTTGATCGTCAAAGCATCAACACGTCTATGAAAACACTCCATCCAAACTACGCGATGGATATTAATTATGATTTCAATTTATTCAAGTTTGTGAAATTTATGTTGTGTAAGTGTCTTGTGCAGTTTTAAGTGTGAATAAAATTAATTAAAAAGAAAATTAACGTCTACAGTCCACATCATATCGACCAATTAGTTTTCTTCACAGAATATAATCTGTTTTTAGTACATTTTCTTATTGAGAAGTGTGATTAACTCATATACAGGGTGCCAAATAATCCTCGAAACATTTTTAAATTTAACAAACAACAACAAAAAAAAGTAATTAAAGTTTGATCGGTTGGATTAATGACAGTTAATTTTTTAAATTAACTGTTTTTTAAATTACTAGGTGGCACTAAGCCTTACTCCATTACTTCAGTAGATTATTAAATTCAATATGAGCAATATATTTTGAAACTAAATAATATCTTTCCATTAACCACATTTAAATATTTCTCATTTTCCTTTTACACGTTAAAATAAAATTGTATATAGTTAAAATGAATACTATTTAGCAGCATATCTGGTGAACTAGATGCTTTTATGCAGCTTTAAAGGTTCAGCTCAATCTATGCGCGATTTTGATATCCAATTTGTTAATTTCTAAAATAAAACTTTCACTCAAAAAAAAGCATTTTTTTTCCCAAAACGCACTGTGATAAATCTGCTACTTGAATTCTTATTGGATTTATAGATGCAGGGCTTGAAATTCAATTTTTCCTAGGAGGGGAGTCCCCCTACCAACATTTATAAATGGAGGGGAGTTGAGCTATTTGGGAGGGAGAAAAAAAAATCTTTAACCCTTTGAGGGGCAAGCAATTATGTTTGTGAAATGTTGAATCCACACCGGAATTTTAAAAAAGAATTACTTTAAAAAGAGGAAAAGCAAATTTTTGACTTTTTTTCCATCAAAGTTTAAAAAGTAAAATTTAATTAAAAATTTCTGGTACGAATCTGCATTAAAATTAATGAGATATAATATATTCCACTAATATATTTAAAGAATTACATTAATACAGACATGACAAACTACCATTTAAACAATTTAAATCAACAACTCTGAATAATTATGCAAAATGTTTTTTATTTAAAAAAGGAAGAAAATCAATCTTTTACACAGTCTATTTTTCAACTTTAAACCAAATGTCACGGGATAAAACTGTGAATTTCGTCAGTCTATCGTAAAAAGTAACTGAAATTCAAGGATGATTCCAAGTAGAAAAAAAAAATCTGAAATTCACAGCAAATTTTCTCAAACGGACGGGAAGGGGTTGGGAAATCCTCTCCCGGCGCTAATTATTTTTGTAGCAAGTCGAGTAAACTGTTTTTGGTTCGGGTTGATTTCAGGCTGAGTGTAGATTCCTGCAAGTTGGGTTCGGGCTAAACCCAATTTTTTAAAAGTTAGTTCCGTATTTCTCATTAAAAACTATACCTATAATAATAAACATTGATATTTGTGTGCTGTTTTTTTTTCTTCTAAAGAGATTGTTGCATTCTTTCCGCGACCCTTTGACGAAATTTCTGTATGTTTTGCAGCCCCTTGAAGAAATTTCCATATTTCTGCAGACCTTTGAAGAAATTCACGATTCTTTGACGAAATTCGTGTTTTTTCCGCGACCCTTTGAAGAAATTTGCGTTTTTCGATCCTTTGATAAACTTTGCATTTTTTGCGATCCTTTGATGAAATTTGCGTATTTGTGCGATACTTTGATGAAATTTGCGTATTTGTGAGATATTTTGATGAAATTTGAATTTTTTTCAGCGGCCCATTAATTAAATTTGCGTTTATTTCATAAACCTTTAACGAAATTAGCGTTTTTTCCTCGATCCTTTGCCGAAATTCACGTTTTTCCGAGATCCTTTAACGAAATTTGCGTTTTATTCTCGATTCCTTTGCACAATTAGCGTTTTATTCGCTGCCCTTTGGCGAAATTAGAATTTTTCTAGGGGTGATTCTGTTCCGAATTTTCCGAAAATTTAAGGCATTCATTTCCAAAAATTAAAAAAAAACGTTTCACCAATCCGAAAATTCAGACAAAAATATCGCGAATTTCGACAAATGGTCGCCGAAAAAAAATAAATTTTGTCAATCGCATGCAGAAAAATCGCCAATTTGGTCAAAGCATCGCGGGAATAATGCAAATTTCATCGAAGAATCGCAGAAAAACCGCAAATCTCGTCAAAAGATCGGGAGAAGACTGCAAATTTCGTCAAAGATCGCGAGACGACCGCAAATTTCGTCAAAAAATCGTGAAAAGACCGCAAATTTCGCCTAAAGAACGCGAGAAAACCGCAAAAGATCTCGAAAAAACGGCAAATTTTGTCAAAAGATCGCGAAAAAATTGCAAATTTCGTCAAAGGGCAGCGGAGAAAACACATAATTAGTGCCGGTCGTGGATCCCCCCCCCCCCTCTCTGCCGTAACTTTTCACAAAATTGATGTGAATTTCAGAATTTTTTTTTTTCATTCAGAATCACCCCTGAATTTTTCCGCGATCCTTTGCGGCGAAATTGGCGATTTTTTCGGCGAACAATTGACGAAAATGATTTTTTCGGCGATCATTTGTCGAAATTGGAGATATTTTTCTGTTATATTTTTTATGCCTGAACTGATGACAGATTTTTCATAATTTTCGGCACCGAATGTCTTAAATTTTCGGAAAATTCGGAACAGAATCCCCTCTGAACCCGCCAGTCGGTCTCGACAAATAATGTGAAAACTTCTCAATCGATCTCGGGTATATCTGGATTAACTTTTTTATACAGTTTAGGCCTATATAAACAAAAAAATATATTTTTACATGTTTATGCAATAAATTTTGTTTCCAATTTCGTTTATCTTGTATGTATTTGTATTTATTTTCTTTGAATACTTTATTCCTACGGCGTATTTGGTTTACAGAGTTGAATTCAAACATTTTCTTCCTGGAGGATATTTGCTATTTCCGGAGGATGGGCAGACTTTTTACAGTTCTGGAGGGTGGAATTATACTTTTTTTGACATTAAAACTCATAAAACCTCAAACCTTCCGGGAGGAGGGCGGTGAATTCAATACTGTTGAATATATAATGTTTGCGTATAATTAATCGTAGCGTATTTTTCAAGAAAGCATATTTTTTTAAACACTTTTATAATATAATGTTAAAAACGTTGAAAAATACACGGGCAATCTGTCTGGAAAAAACAGGTGACAGCAAAAGCTGTTAAAGATATAGGAAATAAAAAGGAGAGAGAAAGTTGTGAAGAAATTGACCTGCAATAAGACTGTAGCTACAATTCCTCCCCAAAAGCAAAAAATCATTAGAAGTATTATATCTTTTGCTAAATTTAGTTTTAAAAAAGTACAGAGGGAGTAAAAAAAACAGTTGTGTTAACATCTTCGCCATATAAAGTAAACCTTGAAATGAAAAAACAGAAAAAATCGACTAAAAGGAAGCTATCACAGCATAAAAGTAAATGGAACATCAAGTTTTAGAAAATAGGCATTATGCAATTATCAAGGAAATGATGAAAGGGGAGAACTACAATCATAATGTAAAGAAAACTTCTGTTGCAAAAAAAAAAAGTCTAATAATTCAGAATCTAAAAAGAAAAATCTAAATAGTGATGATTGGTTTTGCCTGATTTGTAAGAAAATAAAACAGCAGAAATGATTCAGTGTTCATATTGCCAAATACGGTTCCAAGTTGTGTGCGCTGGAAAAAAAATTAATAAACGAAATTCATGTGTAAGCTTTGCATCACTCCTTAAATGATATTCAAGTAACTGGCAATTAGTTTCATAATTTCTATTCTTAATTACTGATAACTTTGATTTATATTTTGAATACATTTTGATTTAAAACAATTACACTTATTTTCAGATATTTGATTTGATTATATTTCATTGCTGTTATTTTGTTTGATTGTTTCAGTAACCGCAAACTTTGCTTTTAATAAAATTAGTTATATTCCCTAGTCATTAAAACAACCTGATTTTATTTGGTCCAATTTAGGAGACTGGTGGTCCAACTTAGGCGACCAGTTGCTGAATTTGGACCACTTTTGACAAAATTTTCAAATTAAAATAAAATTTAAGATTTTCAAAAAGAAAATGATCTAAAGTTTTATTTAGTTAGTGGATGAATTGATTGACCCCGTGTAGTGATATTTTTCGGATATTCCAAAAATTAAGTGAGTTACACCTGAAAATAAGCGAAGTGGTTCAAATTAGGCTACTCTCCCCCATCTTACTTTTTCGTAACTATACGATTTTTGTGATGTGCAGTAACAGTAGTGTAATTAATATTCGAAATAGCTATATTATGTTAACAAAATAAAGTTTCGCTCTCTCTTTGTGTGTGCATGTATGCGATGGCTACCAAAATGTACGGATCGTACGAGGCTGAAACTTTCTGTGAGGGTAACCCAATGTGTCTCCTGTTGCACCTAGGTCTCTGTATTTTAAATTTCAAATAATTAGTGAGTAATTAATTAAACATCGCAACCCACTCTCGTCAAAAATGTCATCTATTTGATCTTCTGTCAACGACATTGCTTGCGCACGCGCATAAATCCGTTTATGCATCGTAGGCTTCCGCAGAACTGACTTTCAACTTTATTTGCATTTTTTAATAGTATCATTTAAGCTAAATCGACCAAAACGCTCGATACACTTAAATTTGGAAAGATCGTTCCCTTACTTCTCAAATGCTGCAATCAAACGAGCCGTTAATTCCCAAATTGGCTCATCCGATCTCAGCAATCTGATCCTTTGTTAATATTAATATTTTGGATTACTTTACTGTGATTTTGATCAAATTTAACAAAATAAATCAATTTAAGTCATTATAATTGCATTCTATTTTACATTACACTACTTCATAAGAAAATAAATATAATTTGGGAATTAACGGCTCGTTGTAATCAATTCGAAAAAATGTCGCAGTTGACAGTTTGAAAAAAAATTCAAAAAGGCAGTCTAGAAAAATAACAAATGTACAGCCATAAATGAACTACAATTATTCCAAACGGTTTACGGAAAATTATAAAATAAGGATGTTATTAATTCACATTTCTTTCAGTCATTTTTCATAAATGCATTTTGGGCTTGTTTTTAAACTTTAAAAATTAGTGGACCACTGCTGGTACTTTGCGTACTACAGCTGCATTTACCTTTCAGACAGTTTTAGATTTCTCTCTTAAGTTTTTTATTTATCACGAAAAAACTCCATGATACATGCTTTCGAGATGCATTAGCCTAATATCTCCAACAAAAAATATACATATTAGGGTGGGTCGAAAAAACCGAAATTTTTATAATCGAAATGTAATAGCGCGGAAAAGTTGCCTTTTGTAATACAGAATAAATTTCTAAAATATTACATCGATCGGTTAATATCTTTTACCGCCGCAAGGGGGCCAAAGTTTCAAAAAATCGCAAAAAACATTTTTTTTTATCATTTTTTTTTAATTATCCAAACATACCAATACAATTTTTAATAGAACGCAATAGCTACATGAAGATATGAGAAATGTCCCGGTAAATGTTCATTATGATGAAATCATATCTTTATTTGCCGCAAAAAGACCATATTTTTTAAAAAATATCAAAACTTTCAATTTTTCATTTTTTTTCTAAATTTTTCTAATTTCTATAATATGTCTATAAATAAATAATTTTATTTTATATCTATTAATATATCATAATTTTTATAACTATTTGTAATAGACTTGAAAATAAAGTTAATCATTCATTTTTCTTGACGATCGCTTCATCTACTGATGTTTTACTTCATAACAGTCAATTCATGCCACAAAAATTATATAAAATGAGCAAAATGTTTTAGTATTTTATTAATTAAAATATAGAGATGTTTAACCGAAACGGGTTAAATAAACTTAAAATGAAGAAGAATTTAATGTAAATGAATTTTATAATATAACTTGCTTTCAGATGAAGCCGTTATTTCTCGAGAGGCCAAAACTCATCAGATGTGATCCCCCCTCTGTTCTAGTAAACAAACTTTATCAGTGCTTCAATGAATAATTTCACGCATCTTTCTAGTGATTGAGTGGGACAATGAAAGTTATAATAGCTGGTATCTTTAATCGAACATTTTAAACTCACCAGTGTTTTTAGTCGATAAAGAAACCATAACAGGTGGTTCCGTTAGTTTTCAGTTTTGTCAGTAGACTAAAGCCATACAATTTTAAGCATCAGTGCTGAAGTCTGCTATGATAAAGTGACGGATGGCACTATTCTAGTCCACAGAACTTCGTGCTTTTGCAATTTTCTTCATGGCTGGGGCCCTGATGTTCTCCTCTTCATATGCTATCATTCCAAAAAGGCTATTTGTATGATTTGCGAAAGAGTCATTTCGTGAAAATACAGGAAATATAATCTTTCGTAGTTTATCTGTCAAGTAACGCAAGTTACTGACTATAGTGCACAGATTCTGGAAAACATGATTCATTTTAATTGTGAACCAACTGATGCAGTACATTTTCAGGATGTACTCAAAGAGTATGACAAGTTAAGAAGAGAGTTTCTTTGTTCCAACGTAGAGTCTCAAAATTCGAATAGCAGTAATGATCCACCTTGCGTGAAATATTTGTCCAGGGACTCAGCAAAAAAGGTCAATTGTATACACGCGTATTGAAAGAGCTTGCAATATTTCAGACATATAGTTGACAAATCATTTTTATCAACAGCTAGGTGATCAGATTAAATTGGCTTAAATTTTGCAATTGGTAATAATTCGCAAATCGCAAGAGATCAACCAATTGGGCCACAATATGATAGAGAACCTGTTTTTTGTCATCAAGATGTTTGAAAAGATGTCTCAGTGGAAGCTCATTGAAGTGAGGTCAAGGAAGCCAATAAAGTGGTTTTTTTAAAGTTGTTCTCAACTAATCCTACTATAACACCACCTTTGCATTCTGTTTTGAAGACAGTTCCGCGAAATTCAACTGCAATTATTATTCCAGTCAGGATTTCATTTTTCTTCAAAAAATCTATAATGTCATTGCATATAGAAGTCGCCTTGCCAGACGATGGGGTCAAATGACGAAAATAATTCAGACCTGGTTCTAGTACAAAGAGATATGTTCCTCCTTGACTTCGCAAAGATGAAACTTTGCCACCTCTTTAACATGGCAGATATTTCTATCTTTAGGGCCATCAAAGTATAGAGTAAAAGGAGTACAATACAAAAAAATAAATAAAATAAAATAAAATAAAAAACGAACAAAGTGAAACGTGGCCCTCTAGCAGCGAGAAATTAATTTTACGTGCAGGCAGCTGCAGGTATTTCTATCATTGAGCATTTTTTTTTATAGAATTACAGTGATCATGGTTAACAATGTGCATGAAATTAACAAAATAAAATGCCTTTCCCAGCCTATTAGAAATGTAAGAAATCTAAAAACATTACAAAAGTTATGAAAATTGAAAAAATGAAAAACTTTAATTTTTAACATTTTTCAGAAATTTTGGCCCTGTTGTGGCGGTAACAGCAACGATGTCACAAAAATGAAATGTTAATGTTACATTACTAATATCTTGGTGTGGCTATTGCGTTCTATTAGAAATTGAATAAGTATGTTTGGATAATTTATAAAAAAAAAATGCTAAAAGTATGTTTTTTGCGTTTGCGATTTTTTCGAAATTTGGACCCCTTGCGGCGGTAAAAGATATTAACCAATCGGTGTAATATTTTACGTATTTTATCTTTTTTTCAAAAGGCAAATTTTCCGCGCTATTACGTTTCGATTATAAATATTTCCGTTTTTTCGACCCACCCTAATACATATATAGAGAAAAAGTGTCAGCTTGATGCAAAAGCCTGGAATCTTCTCTTAAGTGCATAGATTTGTGGGCGAGAACAAACAAATGAATGTGAAATGAAGCAATATATTTGCAAATATCTCGTATGCATTTTACAGTTTTTAATGATTTTTTTAAATAAAATATCTGAAATCGAAGACTGACATTGTATCCTTTTACTTTTTAAACTTTTGTTGTTGTTATTTTCAAATGAATATGCCCATTTACGGAAAACAAAATAATTAGTTTTATTCAAATAGAGAATTGTCCTCAGAATGAAACTGGCGTTAAAGACAAACAAAAGTCAACTGTAAAACGCTCGATTTCAATCTCAGATAGCTCCTGCAAAACAATCTTTTAAAATATTGAATAGCAAACGAGAAATCCCCCCCCCCCAAGAAAAAGGAAAAAAAAAACCTTTATTTTCTTAACTTTTGCTTGCGAATATTTATGTTGACAAGTGCAGTCTCTTAATCCTGATCGATCCTATGTCTCACTTCCCATGGGGTAACATACTTTGACGTATCGGTCTTATTTCAAGAGTGAGGTGTAAAAATTAACCCTTTCGAAACCAACATATTTTACAGGAAATTAATTCAGTTGGCAGTAGTTTTGTTAAGCAAATTCGATTATGTAATTTGACAAGAAAAATGAACTGCAAAAATATTTTAAAATTTTAGAATTAAAGGAAAAACCACTAAACCAGCAGTTTTGGAATTACAATAAGAATGAAATATAAATATTGTAAGAATATTGAACCGCTAAAATACGGAATGTTGCGAAAAATAATGCAGATTTTATTACAGTACTTAAGGCATCATTTTTGAAAATCTTGCTAGAGTACTTATGATTTGTGAAGGATATTTCCTTCACATATTATTTTAATAGCTTTTCCCTTTTCACCCCCTTTTAAAATAAGGTTATTTGACTAAATTCTTATATTTTAAATCTGTCTTAAATCATAAATTAAATTTATTTTCATCGTTCATTTCCTTTAGAAATACATTCTCGTTTCACATTCTCATTCTCAAAAACCGAAAAAGGCTGTGATAGATTGGGAAAGAGGCATGCTATTTTTATCTCGCATAGAAAGAATTTACTCGTTACATTTGCGCGTTTAATTCGGATGATCGGCGGATATTTCTCATGTTTTCTTTCTTTATTTATTGAGTGTTATTTCTACAGTTGCATCATTTTTTCCCAATGTACAAATTCTTCAACTTATAAACAAAACAACAAGAACATAAATTTAGCCTGTAATTTATTTTATTTCTTAATTACACATGCCTTCATTCGGCACAGCGGCGACTATTCCCATGGGTTGTCACATCCCATGTAAGATGCGGCTTTGTGGTTTTTGGCTCTCCATATTTTGCCGGTTATATGTTCGGCGTTAAAATTCATATGTTGACCTTTCGCCCTCCTCATTGACAATCCATTAACGAGAATTAACACGTCTCATTTCAACTTAATTCTCGCCAGATATCTACTGGTTTGATATTTTTGTAAATTTCTGCTCGCCAATAACTCTACCCTCTCAGATTGTGTATCACCTCACTCTGCTCCTGATCTTGCATCTGTAAAGAATAAATGCAGATCGTCCACTCCAGCACCGGCTATCTTTCGGCCGGAAATCTCGATTTGTACGGACCTGGAAAATAAAAAACTCCTGTTTACATCTGGGATCCTGTTTACAGGGTTATGTGTATTTCAACTTAAAACTGGCCACATAACTTTTCGCATACTAAAAAGTAAATATAATGCTGCTTCATGATTTGCCGATGCTACAAGTAAAATCATCGAAACCTGATTCAATAATTCTACATTACAGGACTATATATGTGAAGGATATTTCCTTCACATGCGTGTCATATGTATAGCTCTTTTTTATAAATAGTTTCTACGGCGAAAATTTATGACTAGAGTGTTGCAGCATAAATAAGTAAACTGCGCCGCGCCATTATCTGTCTTACATATACAATGTACTTTTTCGGTACAAATGTTATTTGTGCAACAACCTGAATTAAGATAATTTTGTACATGTGATGTCAAATAAAATAGCTTCTGTTATTACTATTATTTTATAAAAAAACTAATAAATAATAGAATATCAAAAAAAATCATGCTGATTCTTATAGGCTGGATTTTCATATAATGTATTATATCAGTTTATTCATATATCACTCAACTTGTGCTGAAGCGCATCTAGAAACAATTTTTAAAATGCTCCTAAATTTTTGTGATAAGCATTAATAGCGGACATTACGAAATTATAACTGGAAATCTTTCTTGTGGCCAAAAATGTCATCCCAACCTTGAATTCAAACTTTCTTTCTGGCTAGTAAATGATAAAAGGATCACTAAACACTTGGACGAATAAATCTGGAAACATTTTTTCCTGTCATTTAACTGCAGCTGATAAAGTGTATAAAAATAAGTAAAGCATTATATATAATTGGTTTTCTTCTGAGTTTTTGAACTTTTTTAAAAATTTGTTTAAGGAGATTGTTTTAATTTAAAGCAGTGATGTTATTTACTCAGGATAAATAAAAACGTTTGTGATTTAACTTGGATTCTGCTTATTTATTCGAAGAAAGCATTCAAGTGGTGCAATTCATTTATCACTGTTTATGTATTAGGTTGAGCAAAAAGTTCTGGGAAATTTTTAATCTAATAATTACCAGAATTTGTATCGTATATAGGAGTACTAGTGGTACATTTATAGGAGTTCAATAATCCTGTTATAGGCCCTTTCGATAATGCAACCCTTTTTCAAAGGCCGTCCCGTCGATTTCAATCCCTAAATTAAGTTGAAGAAGCGTGTCAAGAGTTTTGCGATTCCAAGGAGCCGCGATGGTTCCAGCAAATCCGGAATCTGGCAGAACAATAACAGAAATTCGTGGACTATGAGGGTCTCTACATTGAAGAATTGTCCTTGTTGCTTTTGTTGTTAATCTGCGCATAACAACGCAACTTTCACAAATTTTCCAAAACTTTTTACTCAACCTAGTATTATGAAGCAGGTAATTATGTTTTTAAATTATACGCGGTTTTTAAAGTAGATAATTATATATATATGCATGTGTAACTGCTCAGTCGTAGGAAAATAATTAAACACTCATTACTAACTCTGCAAAGCATTATTGTAGAAGCAAGTTACTGGTGCCAAACGATTAAATATAAAATCTACTTTTAGATGATGTATATAAAATTTGCTAAAGCGGCCATCAAATTATGAAAACGAACCCAAACTTTGTGTTTTCACTAGCAATACCAAAGAATGACACCATAAATATATTCTACACTCTTCAATTAGCCTAAATACAAATTTTCATTAAATTCGTACAATCACTTTCTGACAAATAAATTATTTTAAAATGAGCATGTTTTAGGGGCTATATCCATCTTGAAGTTAGGTACTGGATTGTTGAAATACTACAGAATGGCTATGTCGCTTTTAATAATGTATTATTTGTTGCGAATAGGGCCATTTGACTCACTTAATACGTTTCGACTATTGCCAGACCAAATGTTTCAAGAAAATGAGAAAAATGTTTTCTTTTTGCAATTTATGCTTTTCTGCATATCGTAGACAGCCCCTTAAACTATCCTTTTGTCGTGTTTTAATCAGAATTCGACAACTACTTGGAAGATAAATTTGAAATTGAGAATTCGCTTAAGGGGGACAGGAAAGCAAAATTCAACTAAAAAATCGTTTTTTACTTTTTTATATGATTAAATAGTTTAAACTTTACTATTTCCAATGATGTGTCATACATGTTTATACATAAAAAAATAAGTGTTGAAATTAATCATTCTTTCTAAGAGTACTTTAAAGCTTAATGGCCATTTTAATCTTTAATTAACTTTTTTTTGAAAACTTTTACTTTTCCTGTTTATGTTCCCTTTTTTTAATATCTATTAAACTATTTTTATTTAATACTTATATAATGATATATTGTATACTATAACTCAGGGATTTAATGATTTGTTGATAATTATTCATTTTAGGCAGTGAAATCGTAACACAAATGCTAATTTAAAAATGACTTTCAATAAATGATTAATAATTATTTTTGAGTTTCACGTAGAAAGAAAATGGTCTGTTAAAATATGTGAATCATGTTATTTTAACTACTCTAAAAGTCCACATCTCTATCTTTTACCATTTCTGAGAAAAAAGTACACGAAGTGGGTGAATTTAACATGGTGGATATAGGGATTTCCCGGTCCCCTTAAAGCAGGACATAATAAGTATAAATCTATAAAAAATAATTTAGGTTGCAATTCATATTTTTTTTATTAACAAATTAACAGCTGATGCTGCGTTGGTGCAAAAGTAAAAATAAATGCACATGTTAAAATTAACTATCAAGCTACCACTATATTTTTTTATTGAACGCCTATTTGAAAGACTATTAACCTATTTGAGACCCAATTAAAAGACAATTTTTTTATTGAATTTTTTTTTTTACCATTAAATGAACCTAAGATTATTGTTTAAAATTTCTGGTCGTAAAGATTTTTTAGAAGTTTAAGATCCTTGTTTTGCAGTTTCGGTAGTTAATGAGTTAATTTAATAATTATTATTTTAATTTGTAAAGTACAAATTCAATGCATTTATGTTTGACTTTTTTAGTATTATAAACACACAAGAAAATATCACAGTAGGATTATAATTTCATGAGATATTAATAAAAATAGGAAAATGTAATTTAACATTAGAAGCTCTAAATTTTGAATGATTATAACTCAAAAACTTTATCATCCAAATGACTAGAAATTTCATTTCTAGGCATAGACTGAAGATCTTAAATATAGTGTCAAAATTGGGTATTGCCATTGAGAGTACAAAGTTTTGTCTGGTTTTGAATTGTATAGGTCTTCCTAAACAAGTTTTATATACATGATTGAAAAGTAGACTTTCCAATCGTTCAGTGCTAGTACTTTTGTCTGATATAATTAGTTACAAAGTTGGTAGCGGGTGTTTACTTTGTTTTACCCGCCTATACATGTTACGTTTCTTGTCGAAATTTTTTTGAGACAGTATTTATATTTTTTAAGTAGATCTTTTGTAATGGGTCATTATTGATAATCTCGTTTAAAATTTTACATTGTGCTTGTAGGATTTTAGCATCTGTTTGTTCGTTTTCTTTATACAATATCTGCCTTTAACGTTTCTAATTCAACATTGGTTAAGTAGAAGTGCAGACAAAGCCGCATAGATTAATCTCAAAGGTCGGGATTTCATTAAACTACTAAATAAATGTTACTAAATAAATAACATGCACCCTGCGACCCCATCCCATTAATATTAATTATAATTCTGAAAATTCTTACATGTGCTCATAAAAATCTCTCAAATAATTCTAACAAAAAGAGTTTTCTTTTTATTTCTATAGTTTTATACATTGGACATTAACCTAAAATTTGTTAACGAAAAAAAAAATGAATATTTTACAAAATTTTCAAAAACAAAGGATGGCTTAATGTACAATCAGATTATTATACATTATTAGGATTCTTTTAAAATTATAAGGGGGGCTGTCGTAAATGACCCATTACAAAAGATCGACTCAAAAAATGTATAAAGTTTTAAAACAAATTCTACAAAAAACGTATATAGTACAGGCAGCAAATTACGGAACGCTCCCGTTATTCGAAGAGAGTTTCCAGCTATTTGACGATACAGTGAAACCCCTATTTCACGTTTCTCAAGGGACTGAATTAAAAACGTAAAATACGGGAAAAACGTAAAATACGGGAAATACATAGAAAGCAAAAAATCGTAGAAAAAAAACAAATGTAATAAATATGACTCTCTCAAAAGGCATTACAATCTATATTTTACGAAAAGAACATTATTATACATACCGTTTTAAAATAATTTTACTAACATATTTAATTGCGAATCCTGGCGTTTAGGTTGAAAATAGTCCGTAATAGTGGATTGTTTTTTAGTCATTGAGTTCAAAGTGAATGCAGCATCTTCCAGGATTGAAATACTTTGCAAGTTTTTTTCCTGGTCTTTATGAGAAAGAAAATAGTCTTTCACTGTTTGTAAGCTTTTCAATGCAATATTGAAAGAAGGGACGGGCCAATTATTGATAACATCTGTTTCTTCTTCATCTTCATCGGTGGACGAAAAGTCCATAACGTCGGCTACGGATGGAGCAGTAGCTCTTTCAGCTTCACATGTTGCTAAATGATCCGTGATGTAATCGTCGAAATCATAGATAACTGTTTCGTTATCATTCTCCGAGTCTAGTCTACCGCAGCTCATTCCTCATCTGTTCTCGGTTCATTAGATGCTACGAAACCACTTTCTTCAAAACAATGGGGAATGCACTGTTGTGTAACGTTTCTACACGACGCAGAAATAAAATGCATAGCCTCTAGAACAGTTAGCTTTAACTTGCAGGCATCATTTAGGTTTCTATTTTCTATTTCAGCTACAGCTTTCCGGAAAAGTTGCTTTCTATAAAAAACCTTGAAAGATCGAATAATGTCGAGATCACAAGGCTGCAATTTGCTTGTTCAATTTGCCGGAAAAAAATCGACATGCACATTAGACAGCTGCAAAACCGGATGTGCACTGCATTAATCATTGAACAAAATTATTTTACGATTTTGCAACTCCATTTTTTTGTTTAATTTGCACAAAAAGTCTTCGAAAAGGGGTTTGGTTATCCACGCATTTTTGTTTGCTTCGTACTTTGTCGGATAATTTCTCACGTTTTTGAAGCATCGTAGGTTGCGCAACTTTCGAACAACAAGAGGCGTCAGCTTCTCACTTCCATCAGAATTACAGCACAGTAGAACCGTAAGACGCAATTTAGACATCTTCCCTCCATGGCAGGAGTCTCCTTTAACAACATAACTTTTAGGATGTTAAAGAAAAGTCCGGTTTCATCCGCATTGAATATGTCCTTTGGCTTGTATCCTTTGGTAGAATTTGGTAGATTTTTCTTCCAATCTTCTATTGTAGCTTCATTTACACGTGATGATTCTCCTGAAAGCGATCTATACACAAAATTGATTTTTTTCATTTGGTCAATCCAGTCATGTGAAGCTGTGAAATCTTTCAAACCATCAAGCCTATCGGCGATTTCTAGAGCTTTTTCTCTTAGTATCGTGCCATTTACAGGTACATTCGCGGTACGAGCTTCTTTAAACCACTTTCATAAGATACCTTCCAGTTCGTCGCACGGCGATTTTTTCAGTGTTCTATGTTTCTTGGCATTTTTTTCTCCCACTTTCTCGATGTTTTTTCCAATGCATTCTTTTTTCTGTAGCATGAATTACAGAGTTGTCACGGTAATTCCTTGCAATTGAGCGAACGCTACTTTGGTTTCGTGGAATTCACCAAATTGTTTAACAATTTCGGCTTTCTCAGCAATAGAAAAGTTTTTGCGTTTTTTACTCTTCATTTTGGCACAAAAAGGTTAGAAATGCGACCAACGCGTGCTAAACAGCAACTATTTGAAAATGTGAAGAAGGGTAAAGACCCCTTTCCCTCCCAGACGAAACAAATGAGCCACCCCATCTGATTGGTAACAAGAGTGTCTCTTCACATGCCTGTCTCATTCCTACACCAATACAGTGTGTTGTTTCTTCACTTTGCTCCCCCGTCAGTTATCCGGGTGAGGGAAGAGAGTAGTCCGCGACAGCAGGTGTTTCAACAAAGAAGGGGGAAACCAGTTTCAGAAGACAGGAGTCTTTAGAATACGTTTCTGTTTTCATAGACTGCATAACTTTCAACAACGTGGATTAACTTTAAAGAAACGCAAAAGGAAAAATTATTGCTTATTTTAGACCATTTTTTTTTTGTTTACTTTCCAGAGAAAGCGTAAAATGCGGGAAATTCCATAAATAACAAACTTACGATCCGGGTTAAATTAACATTACAATTATACGGAAAAACTGGGACCTGATGAAAAAAACGTATAATGCGGGAAAAACGTAGATTCGGGGACGTAAAATCGGGGTTTCACTGTATGTCGGTTGTTTGACTGGAGAATTTAAGAAAACTTTCAGGTAAGGTTTGGAAAGTTTTCGTCCTTTGAAGGAGGATAAATATACGTACACATTCCATTTCTAATGTGCAAAAGTACAAAGAAGCATAGTTGCCGAAACACCCCTGTTCTTTGGCGAAAATACACTTTTACAATTTCAGGTTGTTCTTAGATTGGCATACGGAATTTTCTGTGTTTTGAAGGGGGAAATGTTCAAAACAAAGTTGAAATTTTCGTTGTTCATGAAATATAATCCATTAAAAAATTTGTACCATTCCCAGATTTTGATCAGAATTCATAAAGTCTTTCACATGTTTTCTTACACAAATGTAAAATTTAAATTTTATGTGTGATTAATCGAGTGTTAAAGATATTTTGATTCAAATAATTTAATACTACATGAATATTTATACAAAATTCAAACTAAATGAAATGAAATGCTGATAAAAGATTATTTTTATTATTCTTCAAATTGTATTAAAAACTTTTTCTCATGTAATAGAAATAAAAACATTGTATAAAGAGTTCAGCCTTCGGGTAATAATATTGAGTTTGTATAAGCAAATTCCAGTGTAAAGTCTGTGCATCATACAAATTGTTTCCTTCTGCCACCAAATTTAATGCTATCACTTAAGTGATATACGTGACGATATAATAAACTAAATAAAAAATCTGCGCATTTTAATAATAAAATTGATTTTTCTCCATCTAGAAGTGAATGGATTTTTAGCACGATATGAAGATATATTGTGCAGACATGACTTCTAATAAAGAAAAATTGTGGTGATTTCAATCGACCTTCCAAACCTTTCTAAGTTTGAAAGTGTAATAAAGTAAATTTTTATGCATTTCTCAATCAATACACTTGGTTCGATTCAAAAGATGACCTACAGTTTTTAAACTGAAGACGATAGCTCGTTTGGGATTGACGTAACTCCGATTGATTACATTACCTCTAAATTAGCAACTTTTAGTCTGACACATTTCTTTTGTGATTTTGTCTATAGAATTATTCGAAAATTGGTTTGAATATTATTCGACTCCTTAAGGATCACCATAAAAAATGTACAAATTTTTTATTGCAGAATCTAAGTATTTATAAGATTTCAAAATGAAATATGCAGTTCTTGGGTCGTTCGGAAAGTCGTGTCTATTTGGGAAAATTAATTTCTACCGGATTATTCTACCCGGTAATTATTAGACATTAAATATTGGAAACAATGTCTAATAATTAAATGATAGAATTTTCCGCTTTGGTGGTATGTTTAAAGTGAAAAAAAGATGTTATAGAACAAATTCACATTTGCCGAAAAGCCATCATGTGGGAATTTTGCACCTTAATGTTTCTTTTACACCATAAAAATTAATAGGAATATTATCCTAATTTTTAAATTTTTACTACTTTACAAATGCTGTAAATAATAATTAAAATAACAAAACTTTATATAAATCATCATAAAATCAACTCAATTCACAGGACACGTTTCGAGCTGGAAAATATAACAGCCCGTCATCAGCTATTGTAAACATGTATCCGTAAGGCGACCAGGTCACAAATGAACAGAAAGTGGAAAGAGGAGAGCGTAGAAGGAATGCAACATGTGGAGCTAGCTGTTTGGAAAGTGTTGCACAATGATAGAAAAAATTAACAAAAAGAAAAAGAGCAAAGAAAAGAAAAGAAATAAACAAAATAAAAATAAAGAAAAGAAGAAATTATTTCAAATAAAAGTAAAAGGGAGAGAGAAAGAAAATAATAATAATAATTATTATTATTATTTTACCAAAAAAAAATGAAAAGAGTGAAAAGAATTACAGAAATAATTTCCAAGATGAAGAGTGAAAAGGAGATGATGAGAGATCATGGACAAGGATGGATCATAATTTTTAAAAATAAAATAATATTCGCGAAAATCCATCTGAGTGGAAGAGAAATAATTCTGGCCCATGATAAATTGAAACAGTGACTAGAAGTTCAACAGTGAGAGGCAATCGAAAATTTAGAGATTTCTTCATTTGATATTACACCTCTGCTGCTCGTTTAATCTGAACTTTATTGCTCTCTTAGATTTTCCAATATAACTTAAATTACAAGAACAAGGAATAAAATAAACAATCAGCTGGTTATCAGTTGGAAAACGATCTGCGAGAGGGCATAATTTCTGATAACTTGTCAGTGATCTCTTAACATCTCCTTTTCTCTCTTCAGCTTGAAATTACTTTTGTAATTATTTTCCCTATTTTCTTATCTCTATTCATATTTTGTTAAAAAAAAATAAAATTGTTTCTATCTCGCTCACATTTATTATTATTATTATCGTTTTTTTTTCTTTATTTTAACTTTAATATGAAAATTTTCTTGTTTATTTTAATTTACTTTGTTTATTTCTTGTATTTCCTTTTCTTTTATGTTATTTTTTTCTATCATAGTGGCGAGACTTTCCACTGCTGCATGTGCTCCTCTGTGATTGGTGTTTACCTTACAGATAGCGCCACCTGTCGCACTCTTTGTAAGGTCTCCTGTTTCCACTTTCTGTTCATTTGTGACCTTGTTCCCTTACGGACTCGTGTTTACAGTTGCAGATGACGGGCTGTTATATTTTCCAGTTCGAAACGCGTCCTATGAACTGCTTTGACCGTATGGTAATTTATATAAAGTTTCATTAATTTAATTGTGTTTCATAGCTAGTTTTTGGTGTTGTTTCAACACTTTTCAAGTAATATTTAAAATAATATAGATATATAAAATGTGAACTATCAATTAAAATCAAATTTTCGACAGAAATTCTTGATTCTTCAGAAACTATAATTTACTCAAGCATACAAGCAAATCATACAAACTAAATATCGAACGCTTATTTTCAAATAACTCATATGAAAAGGCCTATAAATTTTTCCTGGTATGGGAACGTCCACTGTTACTCTTGTGACCGCCAGAGCAAATTTCCATATATATCTCCAATTATTTTATTACAAAATATATTTAAGATAAATTTGATGCAACTTCTAATTATATCTTTTTAAAAAGCATTAATCATTGAACTTATCTGATAACACATGAATTAGTTACATCTCATTTTGCAAAAGTTACATCTGATTTTGCAAAATGTTATGTGTTACTCTTGTGACATTTTGTCCATAATGTAATTTTAGCAAAAATTCAGTTTGAATACTAAACAAAATAATTTAAATAATTTAAAAAAATTATTTTCCATACAGAACAACTTTTAATGATGGTTTAATTTTAAAATAACTTAAAATAATGTAAAAAATTCTAAAATTAACAAACACTATAACCACATAGCAACCTCTCAGTTTCTGCTACATAACAGAAAAGTCATTGCGTTAATTATCAATAATATCACTTGCAACTTCTCCTGTAGCATTATTTACTTAATGAAATACACATTCTTTGTACGAATCATGTTAGTGTAAGGTTTGTAGTAGATAATGTCATTTTTCATGGTTTTAACAAATTGTATTTGTTGAATGCCCTTCGCTGTTGGCATTTTCTCGCAAAGTAATGAAACTTTATTGTTTTATTTCTTTTGACAAAATACGCAGAATATCTTAGAATTGCTTTATTAGCACGCACTTCATTCCATATATATCATTATACAACAACACAAAATAAATCTACAACTATACCAGGAGTATTTGAAAAAAAAATATATATGCCCAATTAAGTTAATTGAGAAAGGAGTCTGATTCTTTGCAGGCATATTTGCATAGTTATATTTCTGTTTAAATTGGAAAGCACAATCATCATATAAAAAAGTAAAACAGGTACATTTTAGGAAGATACAAATTCCCTTAAAGATACAATGTTGAGATTTTACATACGAAAGCACTTACAAAAAAATTGATTATGAGTTACATTGTCTAAAATAATAGCATAAGATGTTGCTTTATGTAGATCATACTAAATAAACAGCAGAAAATACAGTCGCTTGTGGATTTGACCAATTATGTAGTATTTCATGTCAAAATTTCTTCTTGGCATGAAAATAAAACAGTTTTCAGAAAATTAACTGGCATAACTATTCTTTGAGAAGTAGTTATATTTGTTTTTGGCATTACGAAAATAATCCCTTGTACAATTTCAATGAATATGTGCCAAAGAAATGGATTTAGTTGCTTTCGAAAATTTTTAAATAATCAGAAATGGGTTCTTTAACTGGCTAAACGTTGATAAACGTTTTGAAAAAGTAACAGTGTTCAGAAGATGTTGATAAACGTTTTGCCAATAGCAAAACGTCTATCAACTTTTTGTCAATAACAAAACGTCTATCAACGTTTTGCTATCAACTTATAATTAGTTCTGTATTATGGACTTCCATTTCAAATAATTCTTCTATGTTATCTCCGCAAATTAGACATTCTGAATTCCTAAATTCTAATTATCATGTATCTTGGCATCAGTCATTAAATCCATCACAGGAATGTTTAATGCAGGAAATACACCAGTTACTACATTATGAATTGCTTGAATGTTTTCGTGACAGCAACAAATAGAGATATTCTGATGAGTAATTTTCTATTGTTTTATGAAACTAGACTTTAAAGCTGCAAAGGAATCCCCAACTTTTCAATTTAGGAAAGCTTCTTTAATAAAAAACGTATTCTTTTTTTAAATGTCCCCTATAATGTATGAAATTAAGTGATCTTTTCCACGCTTAACTAACGTAGATTTAGCTGTAGAATGACCTCTTCTTAAATCTTCATCGACATAAAATTCTCCAAAGCTGTGGAGTTTTTTCTTTTACAGTATTTGAGGTTAGCTAGTTCTCTACTTTTTCCTTTTCTTAATATTTCCATTTTCTTGCTGAAGCTTTTGCTGGTTCTAAGACTTTTCTTCACCTTATCGTAATATATTTTGTTTTGTTTCTTTCTCACAACAACATATTCAATTTTATTCTTATTTTTTTCTACAATTTTTGGCGCTTAGCAGAATTTTTCCTGCTCTTTAAAACAATGTCGTGTATAAAAAGCAATATTAAAATCTTTCCTTTAAAATATACTATCAGAATCCTTTCCAAAAGTGTTGCTATAAGAACCTCTGTAAGTTATACAGCAGAATTTAGTAAACGAAGCTTTACAAAGCCTATAAAATATCTAAACAAAGATCATGTGCTTCAAACCAAAAGAAAGCACACAAAAAATGACACGAGTTGAGTTGTTTTATTATATCTTTAATTACTTGTCATTATTATTTTATAATCTTAGGTAATACCAAAAATGAATAAAAATAAATCCACCCATTAAAAAAACACTAATAAAGATAATTTATCTTCCTTAAAATTTACAAAATAACCTTAGTTATAGCTAACACTATTTCAAGAACTGGTCTAATAACACAGAAGAAACAACAAAACTTTAAGCATTCTGTTTGTTTTAATTGTACCGCAGTTTTATATCAAACTATCTACGAAAGTAGTTTGTGTTACACTTGTGACAACTCCACAGACCCTATTCCATGCATAGCATAAACAAAATATTTAATGTAAACTATGTTTTATACCTCGAAATCAGAGAATTAGGAGTTTTGTGTAAAAAATTTAAGTAGATTTTTTTAATTAAAACTTTTGTGTGTTTTCCGTTACTCTTGTGACATTTAAGTATTATCGTTTAAATACAGCCAAAAATATATTAAAGACATTATCTAAAAGATTTTATCTATGTGGATGTTAAAGATATGATAATAGTTTGTTGATTTGAACGCATTGTAATTCTATTGAATTGTAAAAAATAAAAAAAAAATCATACATTTCAATAAGTTGTATTTTATGCTCAAATGTAAACGTTGTTTTATACTTTTAGTATCCAGCTCATTTTCAGTAAACCCTTATGCAATTAAAACTTACAAATTCATATATTTCAACTCTTTAGCTTTAAATTAATATATCACACTTGTATATCCGTTTAAAAATGTTTTTCAGCAGTTTTTTTTTCTGCCGTGGACGTTCCCGTATCAGAAGTTTTTCCTGTTTTAAATCTTCAGCACGACGATATCACGGCGCGGGATATATAGAGCGACACTCCAGCTTGTCATATTGACTGGAGCGAGATTTAAGGGATTGTAAATGAATTAAATTCCTAATCTGCCGGTCGAGATTTACGAATGTTTGTACAGTTTTTGCGGCAATGGTCTATGAAATATTCGCCAAATTGGATTTAAAACGGAAGTATTGTTTAGGCGATATAGTGTTCTGTTTCACACGCACAAATCATGATTATGTACTTTACTTACTTTATACTATGAGTTCCAAAAGTAAAAATCGTTTTGGTTTGTTGAAAGGTTTGAAGAAAAAATTAATTTTGTAGCCCTTAAACAATTAATAACCATTATGTTCTTTTAATGTATGTGGTAAAATTTTAAATAATGTCCATTTAAATAAAAACACTTTTATTGTTAAGAAAAAGAATTGTTATTTGGATTTTTATTGTTATTTGGATAATTTAGAAGGATGGGATTTGGATAATTAAGAAGAAAATTCCTTTGAACAAGCAGATTAAATTTTTGTGTTGAATTTCTACTCACACAGAAATTTTAACATTCATGATCCTGAATAATAGTTTATTCAATTTTATTACCGTCTGGATTAAAATAAGCAAGAAATAAGATTAGTATTATATATGCATAATGTACTCCGCAAATCTTAGCAATATAATCAATCTTTCAAGTAAAAATCGAATATTTGAAATAACAAAAAATTACAAAAACAGTTGAAAAAAAATACAACATTATGGGCGCTATTCTATTTTCAGTCTATATTTAAACTAAGCCACTCGAAAAACGAGAATTTAAACTCAAAATTCTCTCGTAATCGGAGGATCTATTCATATATAACACGCTGAAAAAATATTTATATTAAATACCCATACACATATCAAATGACAAAATATTTAATAAACTTATACTTCAAAGTTAAACATGTAATAAAAAAAATCTAAAACAAAGCCTTTGAGCATAAGAAAAAACATGCAACATTTTTATAAAGAAATCTCCCGAGTTAAATAAATCAGAATTTAGATTAAATAAAGACATCACCTTCGGGTGATGAAACATAAAAAGTAAATATGCACTTCCACACCATAAAACCAAAAAAAAAAAAAAAAAAAAAAACGCTTTACATTCGTTTTTATTTTGTGGGCCACTTCTAAGTCATTAGTGAAATTATTTGGATACTTTGTAAGTTTTCTAGCATTATACTGAAACAGAATTTGTCGATTCCGATTTTTATAAGAAATATCTTTTTTTTTTTTTTTAATCCAATAATTGTCAAAATTTGTGTGTTTAATTTACAAAAGAGTATATTTAATAAGGTTTGCAGACATATGTAATAGTATTTTAAATGGTAATTTGGGTCGCAGCAAACGAATAATTATTTTTACTGCACGTATTTAAAGCTTCTATAATCAAATGCTTGACATTTTAAAAATCACCAATAAAAGTCAAATTTATCGTAAAAAAGAAACATCATGCCTTGTTGTATTGGATAAAGTAATGGTTGAATTCATATATAATTTTTTCATGCGAAAATATGTGGGACTGAAACAAAAACGCTGCGGATTCTATAAGGTAAAGCCAGGAGAGATCACTCGGTAGGAGAGATCGCGCACAAAGAGATTCGACGGAAAGGAGTAGAGTGCGCGCGTAGCGACTCCAGGTAGTTGTACAGCAGCATTATTGCAGTGTCTACATGAATGTGCACATTGATTGTTCCAAGCGTCTTCGATAAAGCATTGCTATTTTGTTTTGTTTTTCCAAAGTAAGTGCTTGAATTTTCAAAACTGTACGTCAGAATGTTTATACAATGTCAGTAGTACAAAATATTTTGAACTTCAACGATTTCATATAAACTACTAGGCTAGACTAACATTGCGAACACCAACAATTCATTTTAGAAGTGCCATGTTTAAATAAAAGCCCGCGTGATCTCTCCTACCATATTAGGAGAGTTTGCGCATCTTACTTAGGTATGGCGCATTTCCCCATAAGTTTCAGTGCTAGGAGAGATTACGCAGCTTATTGGTAAACTTGCATGAATTGCAAATTACGTGCAAAACATATGATTGAATTTATTTTGAAATGATTTCGGAAAAACACATAATTATCGAAACTAAATTTCGCAACAAATTAAACTGCAATAAAACACATTTGTAGATAAAAATTTTATTAATAAATTAATAAGAAAGTTGTTAATAAATTAATTTTATGGTAATTATTTTTGTTAATAAATTAATAATATATTTGTTAATAATTTAATTAAATATTTATATATATTTTTTTTATTTATGGATTTTAATTTGCTAATAAAATATTTTTGTTAACTAAAATAAATTTTCTACGATGTTTTGGAAAAACTTTCACCCATTCAAAGTAGTTTATTGCCATCGAAATGAAAAGGAAACAAGAGTGCAACTAACGTTACTGATCCACAAAATATGCATGAAAAAATACTTAAGAAGAATGACGCTAAAAAAGAAAAAAAAACAGCTGAAGATAAGATTCTTGCAGAAAAAGTGGGATAAAAAAGCTGACGGAAAAAAACGAAGTTCAATGTGGATGAGTGCATTCAACGTCTGGAACTGTATCAGGATACAACTTCGACCACTGCTACGATTCAAGGTATTGATTGTGGTAGGTGATTGTACGAAAGCTGCATGATTTACAACAATAAGTGCATCGATTGTGGACGACGACAATTTCGGTGAGCAAACAAAATATAGCGAAACCGTGGAAATGAAAATGATATAATTTTCAACTTAAGCATGTTATCAAGTAGATTTATGTCATTTTTTAATCTTAGTAGATCTTGCTTTTACTGATATTTCAATATTCTTCTTAAATTAAAATTTAACTGTTGTTAAAATTCTTTCTTTTCTTATTATCTAAACATTAGGTTGAAATATTCACTCCTAATATAATATTATTTACTCACAAAAACCTTACAACAATGTTATTTAAGTGCAATTATTATTAATAACAATCTCTTCTACACATGTACGCAAACTCTCCTACACATGTGCACAATCTTACCAATCTTGTAAGGAGAGATTGAGCAAAATAGTATTTTTTTTGTTTTATTACTGCTGTTCTATGAAATTATTACATAACAACAAAATAACAATATAAATACACAAAAAACAAATGAAGTCAAAATTATTCATGCATAGTTTTGATAAAAATGAATATTTATATTTTTTAATATTATTCTTTCGAAATGTGCGCAGACTCTCCTAGCTTTACCTCACTATAATTCTATTTAGTAAAATGTGCGTACAAAAGTACGCAATGTAGCTATTAGGTAGCTTTCATTAAAAAAGCTACCTATTGCAGCCGTTCGGAGGAAAGCGATTTCAAAAAATTTTGGTATATTTTCATCGATCATGACCCCCAGACCCCGAAACCACCCTCCGTTCAAAAGTTGATATATATATATATATATATATATATATATATATATATATATATATATATATATCCATATATATATATATATATATCTGACATTTGTCATACTGTAACTCTCTAATTTATGAACCGATTTGGATGTAATTCGGTATGTACATAGTACATACCAATGTCTCGACCGAGTTCGTTGGCCAGCTTCATCCGCCATTTTGTTTCAAAATGGCGGCCATTTAAAATTTTCTTAAAAATTTTAAATTTGAAATGTGGTACCAAAGAATTGAAAATGGAAAAATATTTTTTTCTTATGTATTTGACCTTTATACAAAGATTCCGGAGCAGTTTTTGTTTCGTCTATATCTTAAAAAATGGCTGAGCTATAGCATTTTGAATTTCTAGCGTGGCTGACATTTTGAAACGTCCTTAATTTTGTCACGCGATAAAAGGCGTATTTATGAACCGATTTGGATGTAACTTCGTTTGTACATAGAACATACCAATGTCTCGACCGAGTTTGTTGGCCAGCTTCATCCGCCATCTTGTTTAAAAATGGCAGCCATTTAAATTTTTAAGAAAAATTTAAATTTGAAATGTGGTACAAAAAAATTGAAAATTGAAAAATATTTTTTTCTTATGTATTTGACCTTAATACAAAGGTTCGGGAGCAGTTTTTGTTTCGTCTATATCTCAAAAAATGGCTTAGTTATAGCATTTTGAATTTCTAGCGTGGCTGACATTTTGAAACGTCCTGATATTTGTCACGTGATAACAGGCGTATTTATGAACCGATTTGGATGTACTTTGGTGTGTACATAGTACATACAAATATCTCGACCGAGTTCTTTGGCCAGCTTCATCCGCCAACTTGTTTCAAAATGGCGGCCATTTAAAAAAAATTTAAAAATTTAAAATTTAAAATGAGATACCAAAATATTAGAAAATGAAAAAGATTTTTTTTGTATGTGTTTGACCTTAATACAAAGATCCCGGAACAGTTTTTGTTTCGTTTATATATAAAAAAATGGCTGAGTTATAGCGTTTTGAATTTCTATTGTGGCTGACATTTTAAAACGACCTGATTTTTGTCACGCTATAACAAGCGTATTTATGAACCGATTTGGATGTTACTTGGTCTGTACATAGTATACACCAATGTCTCGACCGAGTTCGTTGGCCAGCTTCATTCGCCATCTTGTTTCAAAAGGGTTGCCATTAAAAAAAAATTAAATTTAAAATTTAAAATGAGGTATTAAAAATTGGAAAATGAAAAAGATTTTTTTATGTGTTTGACCTTGATACAAAGATTCCGGAGCAGATTTTGTTTCTGAAAATTTGTTCTTTTGTTTATATCTTAAAAAATGGTTGAATTATAGCACTTTGAATTTCTAGGATGGCTAACATTTTGAAACGATCTTGTATTTGTCACGCGATAACACACGTATTCGCCTATTTCCATGTGAGAAAGCATGTGGATAGTATACATCAACATCTCAGCCAAATATAAGTTACTTTAAATAAAAGCAGCTTGGATAAAGCTGACTAATTTCGTGAAATTCTCATTCATAATGATTTAGTATTGATAAAAATTAGTATTGAATCTCCTATATTCGGTTTCCACTAAATTGAGCTTCGTGTGTTTGAATAATATAAGTTGGCTTTTTTAAAATAAGGTATTTGAAAGTTACCTATTCCTCCCGGCACTGGCCGGAAGGACTTTTTTCTATTGTTATTGAAAGAAACAAAGTAAAAGAAAAATATATATTTAAGCATTTTGTTTTAAAAGATCCTTTTCATATCATAAATAATACTGGACGTTTGTATGATGCTACGATATGTAACAAAACCCCTACACGATGTTTATCAAAACAGTACAAACTGAATTTCTTCCATATAAACAACATAGCAGCGAAGTGAAACAAAAAATATTGATATGAATATTTTTTCTATGTTATTATTTAATAAAAAATTTTAAATGAATTTTCCTTTTCGATTTTATTTAAGAAGGAATGATTATAAAATTACACTATGCCTATCTATATAGTAAATATTAACTTTATTAATAGTAATATTTTCTACATTCATAGATGCATAAAAATTACATTGTAATTAGGCTTTTTATTTTCAAATATTGATTCTTCTTGACATGAAAAAGCAAATTTTGTGTGGAGAAAGAAATCAAGACAATGTTTGCCTCAAAGCAATGTGACGTTATATTGTTAAAAGGATATTACTCCAAGCTGGAGCGTCATTTATATGTAGAGATAAATTTTTCTGTCTGTAATCTGGCAACATTCCTAACGTTTATTTGGATTTTTTTTTCTTTTTTTTTTTTGCTGATGTTTACCTTAGAGCAAAACGATACAGGTAGTTAATGTTGTGAGAGCCAACAACCTGTTTTTTATGTTTGCTATCAAAATAAACTTTCCTTCCAACTACATATTTTAAAGTAAGGATGATGTTAAAATAAAATTGCGATTTTAAAGGTGACGTGCAAATATAAGCTCAAAAATGAAAAAATAAAACAAATTTGAAAGAAAAAAAAATATTACAAGAAGGTAAAATTTAAAAAAATAACTGAGTTCATTAACCAATTGAAACTGATTTTTAAAAGTTTTATGTTCTATTAAGTGTAAAGTTGTAACTTAACCCTTTGCATCCCCAAGTTGCATAACTGTAACATACAAAAATCAATGTTACTTAGACAGAGTGGCTTTAAAAGACAATTTTATTTATTGCTGCTATCTCCCAACACAACAAGTAATATAAATTGTTCATAACATTCTCAACAGATGGCGATATTAAAGAAATCTGTCATGCAAAAGTTTTATTTATCCTTTCAGCAATTTTGCATCGTTATTTGTAAAATAAAATTCGCAAATTTTTGTAAGACATGTCTGCAGAGAAGTTAGTTGCTTCATGAAGTTATTGTAAAGGATATTAAAATAATATTTAATTAAAGCTATTATTCTATTGTTTGTTGAGAATGTCACTTAAAAAAGACAAACAGCGTGATCGTACATTTGATGAAATTGACCGAGTTTCGGAGCGTCAATTTGATGTAAGACAAATATTAAAAGGTTTCACCTTGATTCCCAGAGAGACATTGAAGACATAAAAAAGGGAAGATGAAGATACTTGAAAAACATCATGGCTTTATTTCTTGAAATATAACGGCAATCTTGCAGGGACACTGATGCTGTCTTAATTTACGGCTGGTGGCTCCTGTGCATGTTTAATACACCGAAAAACGCCTAAAGCGCGCATTTTGAGAAACATGTGATCAGGTAAACACTGTGAATTAATTAATTAATTAATAATAATTGATGTTATTGTTTATAAATTGAAGAAACGTTAAAATGGCCTATCGGACATGCGATACGCGATCCCGACATCGTGGGCATCTCTAAGGGATACGGTCGAACAAACGACCAGCACCGAACACAAAAATCACTAGAACTGAATTTTGAGCGGCGGGCGTTGAAAGATCTAGAGTGCTGTCCTCTCTGCAGAAAACCTCTAACAAACTTGCCGCGCGGAGATAAAAACGCCAACCTGGCAAGCGGATAGAAAAAACGAACGCGCCAAGGTTACACTTCGGAGAAACGACCGCTTGCATCCCGACCTGGAAGAAAGAGAGAGAAAGAGCTGCTCCGACCCTGTTCTGAGATTGAGAGAACGTGCGATCGGAAAACTTGGCTGATTGCCAAAAATGAAGTGGAGGATTTAGTGAATGAATGAAAGCTGAAATAATATATAAAGTACGATGTACAATTGCAATTAAAAACAGATTGCAGTTAAAAAAGGTTCTTGAATGGATTAAATGTAAATTACTGGAAATAAAGACTACATAGTTAAAATTAAGATATTTAAAACATTGAACAAAAGATTTAGACTAAGGGAGGTTAAAAACAAAATATATCAACACGATATATTACTCCGCCAAGGACAGGAAAAATACTGAAAGATCCACAACCGAAAAGGGAATTTACAACTTACCAATGAATCAGATAAGCTGAAATGCAAAAATGGATTAAAAGGAACATTAAAAAAAGACACGAACAATCAGTCGAAAACCTTAAATGTCAATGAAAACACTCACTATTACTAAAGAGTACCAAATGTCGATTCAAAGCGTGCAAAATGTCTACTGAGATGCAAAATCACAAAGAAAGTTGAGAAAAGGTGTAAAACAAATTGCATAAGAGTATCAAATATTAATTGAAAAACAACACACAAAACTTAGGAAAAGCTCTAAAGAATACTTAAGAATAAATTGAGTACTGTTGAGAGTATGCGTTACTTATTACGAATTTCCGAATACCAAGAAAAAATGACAATTATTAAATCATGAATCACAACCACCTACCAAGAGCACCAACAACCTATAAGACAGCACGGGAATACACGGGATTACATACTATACCCAAATAAATATTTTTCATATCGAAATTGTTTAGTTACAAATGAAAACTAGTATGTTGTGGCCATCACAAAACTTTCTTCTATATAAATCACGTCAATTAAATCATTTAAATAGTACAAGAAATTACATGAATTTAGTACCAATTCATATCAATGTATATCTGAATTTGAAATTTATATGAAAATTCGTGCATTAGTACTTGAGATAGAGACATTGCATTAGTACTATAGCGGAAATTCTGAAAAATGTAGCATAGCAGCGTCACCTGTTGAGCGATTTACACCAAAAATAAACAGCACTAAATGATATCAAGGTATACCTGAATCTGAAGTTTGTTGAAAATCTAAGCGTTAGTTCTTGAGATAAAGCTATTGTGGAAATCGCAAAAAATACAGCATAGCAGAGCCACCTGTTAAGCGATTTACACCAAAAATTAAACAGCACTAATTTATACGTCAATTCATGTCAAGGACTAACTAAATCTGAAGTTTGGTGAAAATCCGTTCGGTGAAAATAGTTCTTGAGATACAGCTCTTGCGAAAATCGTGAAAATGCAGCACAGCAGTTCCACCTGTTGGGCGATTTACACCAAAAATTAAACAGCACTAATTTATATCAGGGACTAACAAAATCTGAAGTTTGTTGAAAATTCGTGCAATTTTTCTTGAGTTAGAGCTATTGCGATAATCACGAATAATGCAGCATAGCAGCGCCAACTGTTGGGCGAATTTCGCAAAAAAGTAATCAGCACCAAACTATATCCTGGACTAACTGAATCTGAAGTTTTATGAAAATCCGTGCAGTAGTTCTTGAGATATAGCTATTGCAGAAATCGTGAAAAATGCCGCATAGCAGCGCCACCTGTTAGGCGATTTTCACCAAAAACTAATCAGGTCCAGTTTATATCAAGGTCTAACTAAATATAAGGTTTTGTGAAATTCCGTGAATTAGTTCTTGAGATAGAGCACCCACAAAATTTTTGTCACATACAGACTCACAGACAGAGTGACCGAGTGGCAGAGTGACAGAGTGACAGAGTGACGGAGTGACAGACAGACTCACAGACAGACATTTTCTAAAAACCATCAAATCGTGTTCAGGACATTCTAAAACGTATAAATCCGTCGAAAACCGGAAGTCGAAAATTTTCACGAATCCAATACTTTCTCCTTGTAAAGATAGAAGAAAGTAAAAACATTCAACAGCAGAGCACTCTGTATTTAACTGTAACCGCAGACAAATTATAGCTATATGTCCAATAGCCACCGGCAATTTTAGATGATTTGTCAAATATCTAGAAAAACAGAAAGAATTGTTATAAAACTTCACAGTTGCAGTGAGCATGTTTTATTTTTTATGTGAGGGATTAATTACGAGAGCAATTAGGTGACTAGAAGGAATATAGAAAACAAGTAATATTTCCAGAAAATAATTTGAAAAAATGTTTTCCGCATTATCTGAGAGTAACTCATTAAGCGATGCCCTTAACATTAACTGCCAATAGAAAATGATGGAGTAAATGATATTGTCCTCTTTAACTAGAGGTATGTCTTAAGTTTAAAACCCATTAACGAGGGTCCATTATATCTATATGAAAATAAGATTTAAAAGTTCCTTTAATTTTATTAAAATAATTAACATTTTCACGTTGTACAAAGAAATTCCACTACTTAACTAATAAGATCTTTAATACTGAGCATAAATGCTATTGAAAAATATTTAATTTACATTGATTGTTAAAAGGGTAGCGATTTCGTCATTAGATTACAAAAGAAAAAAAACCGCGTGGTAATTTGTGAAAGCCTTTCGCCTATAACCAAGGCAAGTTTTTCTTCAAAAATCAAAATCAAGTAATTAGTCTGGGCACGTGGAAAACGTGTTCTGTAATTTTGGAGATTTTTCAAAAGAGAAACTCGTAATAATTTTTTTTAATATATTGCTAAATTTGAAAACAGATTCCCAAGAGCAAAATGATTTTTTTTTAATCAGAATCATCAAAACATCAGATTAAACACGAAGTAGAATTGTAAACTGGAATTTGTCAGATTTTGCATTTTATGTTGAGCGTAAAATTAATATCAAGTGCAGTTAATTTGATAAAAATATATGTTGCTTCATGACGTACTCGGAAATATATTTTACAATGTAATTATTTTTTATTTCCTTACTTCACACCAGTTGGCGTAAGTTGGAGAGTGATTTGGCAACCTTGACCTTATTGTTCACAAGAATATCCGCTATTTACGAATAGCAGATTTTCTGGAATTGAAACAATTGCCTATATCCATTGACAAATATAATTGAGATGAAAAAATATACCAAAATGTTTAACTATTTTTCCCGGTGACAGAAAAGTTTTAAATAATTTTTTTGGTGTTAACAAAAGTATGTTCATACAGAATGATATTTTTAAATAACTATAAAATGGTATTTCGAAATAAATAGCCTTTTTTTAAAAATCTTACCTTGCTGCACCTCTCACGCGGATATATCACCCTTTATTGTCCTGACTCCCGAAAATGTTTTACTTAAACCATACTTTTTAAGTAAATAAAATAAAATCGTGGAACAGACATCAATTTGCGTAGTACAATAATTTAAATTCAAAATTATTAATTTTCTTAAGAACCGAGATATATATGGGTATGCACTAAATAGTCCAGTCAAAATGTCAGAAAATAGGGCCGATAGACGCAAAAATTCTGCTAGAAGATTTCATGTTTTAAAGTGTTTATGGGGATGCTAATAACAGGAATTAATTGTTTTCCAACAAAATATCTCGAGGCTAAACTTTGTAGAGCCAAAAAACCACGAAATTTTCGGATGTTTTTCCGTTTTTGGCCTATAACTCGAAAATTAAAATTTTTGTGTACCATACATATAACACGTTTAATATTTATATCCAAAATTTTATAGTCCTGTCAAATTGTCAAAAATATATGCAAAAATTCTGATAGAAGATTTTATGTTTTTAAAGTGTTTATGGGGATGCTAATAACAGGAATTAATTGTTTCCAACAAAATATCTCGAGGCTAAACTTTTTGAAAAAAAAACCGCGAAATTTTCGGACTTTTTTTAGTTTGTTGCCTATAACTTGAAAATTATAAAACTTTTGTGGACCATACATAATTACAAAAAGAAAGAAAATTAAATTCTCTACAAATTTTATAATAAAAACGTTTTTCTATTCACAATACTAAGCGCGCTACGGCTTTTTGAAAACAACACTTTTTTTTCAACTTCAAAGAAAGTGACTTATTTTTCGCCTCCCATCCCAAAAAAAATTTCTTTTCATCACTAACTGTGGAAATGAATTGTACCTATTGACGAGTAAGGAGTGGCGAGATAATTAAGGAGGGAAATTTTCAAGAAGGGTGGGTAGAATTTAGGGTTGCCAAATTGTACGTTTTTCTCGTACTTTGTACGATTTTTAGTGCTTTTTAGGTCTATAGTGCTTTTTAGGTTTCAGGTGTACATTTAAATGTGACCGTATGACGATTTTTTTCCGTTTTTCTAACGCATCTTACTTTTGATAGTTTAAAAAGAAATCTTTTCTAGTTTGCTTTAAAATTTCACCTTTAGTCAAAAATAAGTTATACACATGCGCATTAAATGTAAAAACGGCTTGTTTCAGATCGGTAATTGAAAAATCTTGGGAAAGTTGTGTAATATTAACGGCGCATTTGCTGTAGCATTAGATCATATAAACTTGACCTTATTATAGATTATAAATGTACACATTATACAATATTAAATTTAGTATAACTGTATCTTAAGTTTAGATATTTTATTTGATGTATTATCACCCTTTATGCTTAACCCCTAATCGTCGAGCCCAGGTCACAAAATAGACATTATTCAAAAGTCTTTCATCTTAAAATTAATGTAAAATACGTGTTTATTTTATTTTTTTATATCGGAGCGCCCTTATTTATTGCCATTTTAGATTACATCTTAGAATATAATGAGAAAGTGGTAAATTGACAGGATATTTTTGGGGGTACATAGGCATATAAAGCAAAAATATAGCGCTGAGTTTAATTAACAAAAGGAATTTATACCTTTTTGAAGCATTTTCAGTTTATTTCACTCTTTTAAGTTTAAATGATTTTTAGAAATCTTTTTACCAAGAATTTATGTCATAAAAGTAACCATCATATAAAATTCCATATTCCTGGCTTTTCGATCTTGCACACCTGTATGTAAGTTGCACAAATATAAATGTCAGCCAGAAAATCTCATCTTGTTAAATTTCGACAATTTTTTTTAGAAACTGTCCCGAGTAAGCATTTAAATGCTTAAAAATAACAGCCATGTTAAATATGAAGTTCACATTGATAATTACAAAAATATTAACAACAACATTAACAATACCCAATGAAAGTAATTGAAAGCACTTTGTAAATGTTTTCCGCTTGATAACTTTTTTTTTAAATTTCGATCTTTTTAGAGACAGTTATTTGCGAGGATTTACATCTTAGAAGTAACAACCAACCCGAATTTCAAGTTTTACCTCTAGTGGTATCACAAAAATCTCGATTAAAAATTTTTTTAGACTCAGCACTCCGTTTTGGATTGCATTTGCACATAAAACTAGCGTATGTTGCTGGGGAGACAGACCCAATCATTTTGCCACAATCATTTTTTTTTAAATACGTTCCCTAGTTTGATACAAACAAATAAACAAACGTTTCCAGTAAATAGTTTATAAATCCATATGTAAGTATTTCATAATTAAATGTTACCTTAAATTTTTTAATGTAATAAAACATGTACCATAGACTTATATTTATAGAATATAATACAAAATTGCTGAAATTCTAAAATGTCACTTTTTCAGCTGAAGGACAATATCTGAACTAATAGATTGGTTTATTTAATAAAAAAGTTCGTGTATAATCGCTGTAACAGTGTCCTTTTTAATGTTTGTTTCTTTACAAAAAAAAAAAAAAAAAATGCGTTTTTCCCTTTAAAAATGTCAATGCACATTGCTTACTAGAAAGTCATAACGGAATTGCCAAAGGCTATGTGGCTAGCTTTTGTTAAAAGTATATTACTTTATGCTGTTCTGTCATTTTTTGTGGAAGCAACATATTACAGCTGCTATCTTGTGAAATACCTTGGGGATATGTGTTTTGTAACTCTCTTAGTACTTAACCTATGCCTTTAAGCAATTCGTATTTAGAGGCATTTCTATCTTTGTGCATAAAAATATTAGCTATTCGTATCGTAGAATATAGCTGAAAAAATGTAGGTAGATGAACATGCGTTACATTTTTTTCGATATTTTATATATCTTCACTAGAATGTCTGTTCTTAACACGAAAAGAGTATAAAATAGCATGTAGATTGCATGCATATTAAGGTACATTGTTACCTTATCTCACCTACCCTGATTTAACATATAAACCAATAAAATTTAATACAGTTTTGTATATAAAAATCATGAAAGTTGGAAACTTAATTTAGTTTTATCGATTTAAAATTGTATTAAAAATAAAATACACTTTAAAGGATTTTTGCCCGCAGACCATAATTTATTGGAACTGTTGGGGATTTCCTGTACACGAAATGCAGATGATGTGCACTCTATTAAAAATACACCTTTATCGGATATAGGGTGGGTCAAACAGGTATGAAAAAGAACCGAAGTCATCATTTTTTTAAATTACGTTAGAATGTGTTATAAATTGAGCTTTTGAAATACTGACAAATGTTACAGGTTTCTAAAATGAACTCTTCAATATTATTTGAAGACTTGCATAAAGGAAGAAAAATATTTTTATTAAGCAAACAAAAAAAAATAAATTGTTTTTATAATTATTAGAACAGTGAAAATACACCAATATTTATTTCCTGTATTATTATAAATACAGGATTAATTAAACGAAACGTATTTAAGAAGTATGGTTTCAAGTAAATTAAATTACAAGTTTTCAATTTTTCTCGCTCAAAGAACCACGTTTATAATTTTTTTAATACTGAGTGCCATTCACAATTCAATTAAATAGCATAGGCAAGAGATGTATAAACTCTCCGTGTTTAAAGACAGATCAAGGTTTTTTGTAGGAGTTGAAAAAAATGTAATTCTTCTTTACCTGAACAAGAACTAAACATCATGAAATCCGGTATAGATTATGAAATACTTTTTAACACTATCGGGAATAATGTTACGATTTTTTTGTCCATATAACAATATGAGATGTATAAATATACATTTAATATAAACACAACGCAATAAAAATTCATTTTCATCAATGGTTATCCATAGCCGAGTAATGTTTGTGAATTAGTTCGAGAAATCTTGTGTGTGATATGCATGATAATAAACATCCTCGTAAAACTTTTGAAATATATATCGCATTTAAAAACACACATCTAGCAATAAGGAGCTTAGTCAGTCTTGTAACGGAATTCTCTTGAGTTTCTCTATAAATAAGCGATATATTCTACATTTAAAATTTAGATGCTCTGAATATGGAGGCATTACATCCATTTATTGTCTCATTTCAAACAATGATACTTTAATTTGAACCAACCTGTATTACATCAAGAAAGCATAAAAACTAGAGTTAAGAACACGAAACGAACTAAAATAGGTCGGAAATTGTACATCAAAAGTAGCAAATGAGGTATGTTCTTACACTATCTATTTTTACAAATATTCAGATCTTGGTGCGATAGCTGTTGCACTCTTACGCAAAATGCATGAATACTAAATTTATCAAGATTATATATATTAAATTCAGTAATACGGAAATGCTTTAACCCCATCTTAAATTACACATAATCACCGTGGCAACGTAGAATTATTATCCATCATGGCATATCATTGAATTAATTACATAAGATAGGATTTATTTGAATGAAGAAAAATTTTATTAATATTTTTTTTGAGGTTTTATTAGTTTTCATAAAATTTGGAATGACTCGACAAAATTCTGCAACTATTATGTATACATTAAATTTCAAACCATTTGGTTGGGTAGTTTTTGTACTGTTATATGCAAACGGACAAGACGACGACTATATGTACTAAATATTTATATTATTACGAACTTACCTAAAAGTGTTAGGAAAAAATTTGTAAATAAGATAAAATGTATTTTCCATTAAAAATAAATTTAGATATTAACATTATTACTCTTGAGCTATTTAGTATCTTGTTAGGATATTAAACATAATTATACATTTTGTTATAAAATAGGTATTTCGAAAATGGAAAATATAATGCTTAATATTTCTGATACGTTTTAAAAGAACAGTTTTAGAAGAACTAGAATTCCATTATTTAGAAAAATGAGAAAATACTTTTTATAAAACTGGTAAATCTGCTATTAAGCATTTATATTTTCTTTGCTTATCTAATTTAGAATGTTAAAAAAATTAAAACTATAACACATATATTCAAATGCATCTATCGCATGCACGTTGTATATATTTTTTTGAAATTCCATTTTCTTGTCAACAAAATTACTTCACTTCAGATTTAGTGTTCAACTGTTTTGACAAGGTAGCATAAAAACGGATATTCAGGGAGTGAAACATAAAACAAATGAAGAAGAATCTGATTAAGAAGTAAGAGAATGCAGTAACGTTAAGCATTTCTTTGGATACGAAGAGAATATTTATGCTTGAATGATTTTATAAACAGATAGATTTTTAGCGTCACGCAACGATCATTTACTAAAAAATGAATGTTTACGTTGGCGTCATACTTATAAAACTATATGTGTTGAAATTATTTGAGTATAATTTAGACTATATATTTTTCTATATACAAAATGCAACAAAATTTTGCATCAACTTGACAGAATAAAACATCGGGAAATCCTAACTTACATACACAATTTATTTACGCACCCGAAATATTAGGTTTTGTGAAAGAAAATTTTTATTTTTAAGTTACCTTAATGTGGAATATTTCATATCTATTATAATATGTCCACACTTAAATGCAATATTCTTTAGTTAATTGTTTACATATGTACATTTTACATACTTGTTTGAATTATAAAATAGATACATACTTGCATAGAAGATCTTATAATACATACAAAATGTATACAAAATGTATGCAAGACTCGCAGCGTTCATTAATTTTTTTTTACCTTTGTTACCACTATTTTAGAACATCAATCTACGACGAAGAGTCCTTAAACATCTGCCATAGAATTATAGGAAAAAGATCTCATGACAAAATGTATGTCATGGCTATATTCACACACACACACGCACCATATATATATATATATATATATAACACATACTATACATCTAATCCCAAAGCATCTGAATTACAGAGAATATATATATCTATATATATATATATATGTGTGTGTGTGTGTGTACATAAATCAACATTGGAACATAGAGTGATTTCAGCCTCTGGTTTTTATGATCAGAGAAAATGCATCGGAGTTGTTTTCAGCCTGGGCATTTCTATAGAATTCTACTTTTTTTAAATTGGAGGTACCTAATATGTCAATGCATTTCAGCCATTTACAAGCAGCGTATTTTATTTTTATTTTATTTATTTATTTATTTTTGCATTTCGGAAAATTTATTAGCATTATTTATTTCTACAAAGAATTTGTGTTTATGGAGTGCTAAATTCGTATTTTTTTATCAAAGAAAATAACGTAAACGGTGTAATTAACGAATTTAATCTATACTCATCATTATTTATTAAAATGTCACGAACGCGCGCAAGTATGTACGTAACGGGGCCCAAAAAGCTTAAATTCGCGCTAAGCGGTGGCGAAATATAACTAAGAAAAATATGTCGCCATAAATAAAGCCTTTGTATAGAAACTTACTAATTTCGTGAAAATTCCGTTTAAAATCAGTACTGCCGAAACGTGGGAATATTTTATAATCGACTTTCACGCTATTTAGCTTTATGTTTAAGCGAAACTTAGGTAAATTCTTAAAACAAGGAAAAATGAAGCTATCCTTCTCTCTTGATGTAAGCCGGAACGAATATTTCTAATTTTTAATACTGCCAATAAAAAGATTTTAATGAAGCATTTTTATGTATGTTTGTATAGTTTACGGATACAGTGATAATTCGAAAACGTTTGAACAAGTTTCTTACAGGCCATTGAATTCCCCTCACTTTACGTCAGATGACGCCAGTATTTTCTTAAAGAAAAATTCACCTTTTGGAATCGTGTTATATCATAAGTAGCAAGAGTTGTACTCTTAAGGGATTTTTTCAGGACGAATAATACTATTTGTTTATAGAAAATAAATCTAGGTTAAATGCGCAAAATTTCGCCGTAATTACAAAGAGATTTTTCCATAAGAAAATACTGGTACCGAAGAATTTCCTGCTCGTGAAATTTCAGGACAAGTACGACCCCTGTAATTAGTGTTTTTTTTTACAGAAAAATACTGATATTTAAGCTGAAAGTGTTGGAAACTTGTTGAAGTTGATAAACAGTTTAACAATTTTTTCTTTTTAAAAAATCCGTTTTGAAGAACGTGTAGAATAATAAATATACGGATTTAAGATCAGAAAGGGCTGAATTAGTGTAATATCCAAATGCACCACTCTACACCCTTAGATCTTTACAAACGTTTCAAAAGAGAACGTTAATAAAATTCTATTTTATGCATGGATTACAGGAATATTGTAAATTTGAAATGCTTTAACATGAGGAGTACTTAAACACAGGATGTGTACTTTCCTTTAAGCCCAGAATCACATGCTGATTTAATTTTTTTTTACTCTCTCGTGCACTTATATTTTAATTTTGCATGTAAACGTTCAGTCAAAACGTGATATTAAATTTTCACAATGTACTAAATTAAAAAAATAACCAATACATCAAGCGATTTAAGATAAATTTAACCTGTTGAATAGAAAAAACACTAACAGCGTTTAGCAGGGAACATTAAACCAATAAAAAATAAAATCTTTCTATCAGAATAGAATTTATCCTCGGGTAAAAAAAAAAAACACATCAAAGTAAAATATCACGCCGCTGTGCATTAAATAAAATTAGAGTAATACATTTTTTTCTTTCCAATTGAAATATTTTTAATTTTTTTTCCACCAATAGAAACGTAATTGAACGCATTTTTATAAAGAAAATTCTGAATTAGTTTAATAAAATAATTGTATATATTTTTAAAAAGTAACAACAAAACTATACATAGTATATTTGTTACACTATACCATAGTGTCTAGATACTCTTTTATGAAAGTATTATATGGTAGAGTTTTGCGATTGCATGTTTGCTATAAAATATTTTCGTGGTTGGTTTCTATAACCTTTGCAATAGAAATACTTTGTGGTACGTTTTTCTAAATTGGTCAGGAAAATATAAAAGAAAAAGCCCTCCTGTTCCCCAGTCTTATATTATTCTCGTATATTTTGATAATCTTCAGTTAAAACTACCAGTTTAACTGTGAATGACGCTTAATATTGTTTTGAATAACTTATTATAGATAGTTAAAGTTATGCCTTGGTTAAGCGGAATAGTAGTTCACAACACATTCTATAACCATAGAACTAATTCGTTTGTATTTTAAATTATGCAGATATGTAAGAAAATAATTTACAATTTCTGTTACATGTTTAATTGTTATGTAACTGTTCATTTTGAGTTACGCAGCATGATTTTGACCTAATCTATAAAACGAATGGAAGTTTGAGAAGAGCCAGTGTGAAGTATAAAACCTAATCTACAAATCGAAAGGAATTTTGAGAAGAGCCCGTTTGAAGTATAAAATAAACATAGCGACCGTGCTCTCCCTCTAGCCATTTACAAGTTATGGCAGAGAATGGAGGTGCGTTAGAACTGTGCGTCTGGTCAAAAAATTGGTAAATTGTAATTTTCCTTAAACACCTACATGCAAAATATGCACATATTTGGAAAGAGCAGAAAACATTCCATATGAAGATATATATTTTCTGAGATGGTTCAGATAGCTCAGATGGCAGAGCACTGGCGGCTTCAGCCAGGAAATCCCTGGTTTGAATCCTGGTCCGGACATTTTTCGCCCAGTTGGAAATTTATATCTGGTATATTTTTTGCCAGGGTCTCCTTATTAAACAGTGAGCTACAACTGCTGAAATATTGAGAATGTGTAAAAACGAATTGCCACTAATATCGTTACCTGGCAATGTCACAAAGAACCTTTTAAATACACTCATTCACATTTACCAAATTTTATTCAATTTTCTTGCACAATGGTGTCCTGAAGAAATATTAGAACAATTGATTATTCCGTTTATTTAAAAAAAATCAATAAATCGAAGGCAACACATACAGGCGATAGGTGTAAGCTTTCTCTGTGGTCTAAAAACTCGGTTATAGTTTTTAATTTAAAAAATATGTTGAGATATTCTACATATTTCTTCAGAGTAGATGTTTGCATACGTTATCTAATGTTTACCTCTAATTCCTGATAGTCTCTAATTCCCAAGATTCAGCAGAATATGCAGGGTGAATAAGATTGTAATGTTTAATAAAAAAGTATTGTAAATTATGCTAGGTATGAGCCAAGTAAATCATACGTGGTGAAGATTATTTTCAGAGTGGTCATTTGTTGATGCACTCGTTTGGTCAGTAAGCGGTGAATAAATTATTGCCAAATCACTATCTTGCTACTGCTACAGAGAAATCTTACTATCGTTTGAAATCGTCGCGGGAGAAAACTTGAATAGTGGATTGATTAAAATTTTGAACTAAATATTTGAAAACAAATTTGTATAGTTAATAAACCTTTTAACAGAAACTTATTTTTACAAATTCAAAGGATTTCAGCTTATTCCGCCAAATAAGTTAATGCTTAAAAATATACCGATGTTGCATTTATTTTGTAATTGCTATAATTTAAAATCTTAAAAATTGATTTCTAATTAGGAATTTTAAAGTTTACCCATACATAATTCATAAAAAACACTTCCTGTTTCGTACCCAAAATAATATTTTCTAACAAAGGAATGCAAGTATGATGTAAATATTTTACAAAGAATTGGAAATTAAGAAGTTTGATACTATTACAATACGCAGAGTGTGTTTAAGCTTCAGCTTACTTTTAAACATATCGTGAATAAGATATAATGATAAATTGTACTTCTGCTTTCCTCGTTTTTTTCTGGTACCAGATTTGCAATTAAAATGTATGGGTCATTCTCTTTTATTTTCTAGTCATCTGTACATACGTATGTGCATAATATTGATAAATTTATGTAAATAGGTGGAAGCTTTGAAAATTCATATTTAAAAGATGTTAATGTTTCTAAAAATATCCAGTGTAAAAAAAAAACAAGTAATATATTTAAAAAAATTAAAGTCAATTCCTTCTTAGGTTGACTAATAAGTTTTTTATTAACGATTGAATATTTTAATAAGAGAAAATTTTTTCTCCCATATAAAACTAAAATTAATTAATGAAATTTAATTAATGAATTAATATTTGAAAAAACTGTATTAACATCAAGTATCATTCGCTAAAATTTTTAAAAAATGTATTTGAACTTCAGTGGATGAATAATAAGTGTTTTATTAACGATTGAAAATTTGAATAAGAGAATTTTTTTTTCTCCCATATAAAACTAAAATTAATTAATTTAATTTAATTAATGAATTAATATTTTAAAAAATGTATTAGCATCAAATGTCATTCACTACAAATTAAAAAAATGTATTTGAACTTGAGTGGATGAGTAATAAGTATTTTATTAACGATTTAAATTTTGAATAAGATATTTTTTTTTCTCCCATATAAAACTTAAATTAATTAATTAAATTTAATTAATGAATTATTTTTTTAAAAAACTGTATTAACATCACGTGTCATCGACTATAAGTTCAAAAAATGTATTTGAACTTGAGTGGATGAATAATAAGTATTTTATTAACGATTGAAAATTTGAACAAGATATATATAGGGAGAGTGTGAACTAATAGCAGGAATTGAAAAAAAAAGTAATGACGCCGTGGTTGTGTAGTACTTAGAAGTTCTTAAGAGAAAAATAAAATGAGAATATCGATTGGATTTGTCACTCAGATTTCCCAGTTAAATTTAATAAAGTTAGTTATATATTAATTATTTTTCGCTATGATTATTAACACTAGAACTACTGTGAGCGTCATTTTGATGGCAGCCATATGAATACGTTTCAGTTTAAACAATAAATTTGATTATGAAATCAGATTAAAAGATATAAAGAAGAAAACCTTTAAATAATAAAGTTAAACTGTTTCAAACCAAAATTCTGGTGTGAAATATTTTTATAAAACTTGACTCAAATTTCCGGTCGCTCTAGTGTTAAGCATTTTTTTGCTAACAGAGAATTTTTGGAGAGAAAACAAAAAGCCGGTAAATCAAGTGCATCGTATTTAGTATAGTTTTTTATAAGTGTTCCTCATTTTAGTTATAAATTATCGATAGTAATATAAAGTTCATAAGTTTGTATAAATTTATAAAGTTCTTGTAAAACAATGTTTTCAGGCGAGATTATATATTAATTATTTTTCGCTATGAATATTAACACTAGAACTACTGTGAGCGTCATTTTGATGGCAGCCATATGAATACGTTTCAGTTTAAACAATAAATTTGATTATGAAATCAGATTAAAAGATATAAAGAAGAAAACCTTTAAATAATAAAGTTAAACTGTTTCAAACCAAAATTCTGGTGTGAAATATTTTTATAAAACTTGACTCAAATTTCCGGTCGCTCTAGTGTTAAGCATTTTTTTGCTAACAGAGAATTTTTGGAGAGAAAACAAAAAGCCGGTAAATCAAGTGCATCGTATTTAGTATAGTTTTTTATAAGTGTTCCTCATTTTAGTTATAAATTATCGATAGTAATATAAAGTTCATAAGTTTGTATAAATTTATAAAGTTCTTGTAAAACAATGTTTTCAGGCGAGATTATATATTAATTATTTTTCGCTATGAATATTAACACTAGAACTACTGTGAGCGTCATTTTGATGGCAGCCATATGAATACGTTTCAGTTTAAACAATAAATTTGATTATGAAATCAGATTAAAAGATATAAAGAAGAAAACCTTTAAATAATAAAGTTAAACTGTTTCAAACCAAAATTCTGGTGTGAAATATTTTTATAAAACTTGACTCAAATTTCCGGTCGCTCTAGTGTTAAGCATTTTTTTGCTAACAGAGAATTTTTGGAGAGAAAACAAAAAGCCGGTAAATCAAGTGCATCGTATTTAGTATAGTTTTTTATAAGTGTTCCTCATTTTAGTTATAAATTATCGATAGTAATATAAAGTTCATAAGTTTGTATAAATTTATAAAGTTCTTGTAAAACAATGTTTTCAGGCGAGATTATATATTAATTATTTTTCGCTATGAATATTAACAGTAGAACTACTGTGAGCGTCATTTTGATGGCAGCCATATGAATACGTTTCAGTTTAAACAATAAATTTGATTATGAAATCAGATTAAAAGATATAAAGAAGAAAACCTTTAAATAATAAAGTTAAACTGTTTCAAACCAAAATTCTGGTGTGAAATATTTTTATAAAACTTGACTCAAATTTCCGGTCGCTCTAGTGTTAAGCATTTTTTTGCTAACAGAGAATTTTTGGAGAGAAAACAAAAAGCCGGTAAATCAAGTGCATCGTATTTAGTATAGTTTTTTATAAGTGTTCCTCATTTTAGTTATAAATTATCGATAGTAATATAAAGTTCATAAGTTTGTATAAATTTATAAAGTTCTTGTAAAACAATGTTTTCAGGCGAGATCGGTAATTTTAACATAATTACACAAATTAAAATTTGAATTATGTGAAATCATAGTCTATGATGTATAGAAATTGGTCGTAAATTATTCTTCCAATATGCTTAAAATCATAATATAGACAATAACGTTTTTGTATTCACTACATTGCCAACATCATCGGTAGTATATAAACTGCCTAAAAACATATTGATGAATTACCCTTATATCACCGAAGTTTGATACAATTTTAATATAGAGAGTGCCTTTAAGCTTAATTTTAAGTATAACGTGAATGAAGTGATAATGAGAAATTGATTAGTTTTCGTGTTTCTCTGGTATCAATTTTACGATTAAAATGTACGGGTTATTATTTTTTTTCTGGTCAACTGTACATACCAATATGCATAATATACCGGAAAATAATTAAACAAAACTGTTTAATAAATATTTGCTGTCAAAATTTCATACGCTGTATAAAGATCTTCAATCCATTAAGTTATCTAACTTTCTTTTATGTGTTTAGAAAAAGGTTTTATGTAGTTAGTCACTTAAACGAAACATAATTCGAAATCCAAATTAATAAAATTCTGGCAGATTCTAATATACTGAAAAATCGAATTTTGATTTCCGTCTTTGATTATTTAATAGATGAAAGCGACTGACTCTATTATGTGTCTTGTCCAAACAACTTATGCTGCAATATCTCTTTATGTAAAAGTCTGGCATGTTATTATTTCGATAGATATTGTTTATGAATTTTTGGTACGCGCACCTAAAAACGTTCGCCATCACTGTTCTAGACCATCGACTTCATATTATTACGCAAGTAGGATGCGCAGAACGCCAAAATAACAGAATGTTTACAAACACGCATGAAAGCTATAGGGGAGTGGTATGTATGAAACATTCTCTTATTTTGGCGTACTGAGCATCGTGCCCGAGTGAAAGTGTTATGAATTGAATAATCCATTGGCAGTAGCGTATTTCTGCAAATACAAACAGGAAAGTCAGGAATATTTTAAGAAGTTGCTATCATTACTTTTGTTTTAACTTAAAATGCTCGTCTTGAATTTTAAGGAATTTTTGTTGTTGTTGATAAATTACAAATTTTGAGCATTTTTCTGTAAATTTGTGGTTGGTGTAAATATAAAATTACTTCATAAATATGTATATTTTTTTATTTATTTTTTATTTTTGTACGTTAAAATTTGTGTAAAAATGTGAAAAAAATATATCATGTGAACTAATATATTCTTTAAAAAATTGGCGCTGGTTTAATTTTTTAAACTAATGTACTTTTTTAGGTAAACGTATTTGAAAAATAGTAGCGCCAACGCATACTTTCCCGTTTTTCCCAAGGACATTTTAAGGCCAGGGGGTAAAAGTACACTAGAGTGTATTCTTATGGGGAGCCTAATTATCACACGTGTTATTTCAAACATCGGCCATGGGGACCATTTCGCTATGCTTATCCGGCTAGATCCATTACTGATTTTTCAGTATTAAATACTGTGGCATATGTTGTTATAAAGTAAAAAAGAACAGATTTTTAAAATTATTTTACCATTTATCTATAGAAAAAAATAAGAATATCTTTACTAAGATTTATAAATTTACAATAGAAAACGAGGTTTTCTTTTAGATTATTATAAACGTTTAACTCAATATTTATAGACTGTTATTATATTTAAAAACATAAAAGAAGTAAAAATAAATATATTTCTAAAATTTAATATATTAAAAGGGTGTTAGAAATCAAACATCTTTTGAAAAAGTATAGCCGTGATACACAAGAAATGTAAAAATTTAGAAACGTTGATTCACAATAAATAAATAAATAAATGTTTTGATTGAATACAGATGTTCTCCCCAAGCGATAAAACAACATAAATAAAATTAAACCCTTCCTTGCTAGGATAAAAGATATTTAATATCCCACTGATTCTTTTACACTGCTTTTAAGGGGACAAGGGACCTTTAACACCTTAAAAATCATTTTTTTTTATTTTTGTAAATTTCGCTTTAAATATTATTCAAGGGTACATTATATGCATTATGGCAAGCATTTATCACAAAAAAAAAAAATGAAAAAAAAAATTTGTGTGAAATAATTGAATTTTACTCATCGTTTTAGAAATCTTCGAAATGCCTCCTTCGCGTTCCATATAAATGAAAATCCCCAATATTTTTTATTAAAGTTTGGTTTATATCTGTAAATAAAACTGTGCATCGAATTTTATATATTTGAATATAAAGGTTTAAAAAAATTCAAAATTTAAAAAAAAAAAATTAAATTTTAAATATTTTCAATTTTTTTATTTTTTTTGTTGTTGTTAATTTCACTTTAAATATAACTCAAGGTTTCATTATATGCATTATGACATCTATTTATCACAAAAAAAAAAAAAAATAAATAAATTATTTCTGAGAAAAAAAGTGAAATTTTACGCGTCGTCTTTGAAATCTTCGAAATGCGGGTTGCGTGTTCCATATTAATGGAAATCCCCCAATATTTTTTATAAAAGTTTGGTTTATATATATAAATAAAACTGTGCATCGAATTTATATATTTGAATATAAAAATTTTAAAAAAAATTGAAATTTTTTGAAATTTTTTCGAAAAATATTCAAAAAATTTTGAATTTTTTTTTTTTACCTTTATATTTAAATATATAAAATTCGAAGCACAGTTTTATTTATATATATAAACGAAACTTTTATAAAAAATATTGGGGATATTCATTGATATGGAATGCGCAAGGCGCATTTCGAAGATTTCTAAGATGACTCGTAAAATTCCCCTTTTTTCTCAAAAAAAAATTTTTTTTTCATTCTTTTTTGTGATAAACTAGGGGGCTCTGCCCCCTACGAGCTACGCTCGTCAACCCCCGTTCGGACACCGCAGACTCTAAAAGTACGCTAATTTGATCGGCTTTAAAAAGATTTCGGAAGATTGAATTATAATTTAAAAAACAATGGCGATCTCCCTATAAACGTATTTCTATTCATTTCTCTTTGACTGGAGAATTTTAAGGCCAAATCCACTGCGGTACTACTTGATTAACCCGTCGACCAATTTCACCAAATTATACAAATTGACATCATTTTTATTTTAAATAACGAAAGAACAAATAAATTAGTGCAACATTAATAAAAATACAACTAAAACGTCAAAATAAAAATAACTTGCTGACGTAGACACGTGTAACAACATTTCAAAATAAGCTAATATAAAAGGAATTAAGTAAACAGAATCTTTGTCTCCCGGTATTTTTTAACAAAGCGAAAAGAAAGTTCTTTTAAATAAGACATTTTAAATTAATCGTTTTTAATCTGACGTAATTTTGACCAAACTATTCTTTCTCTTTTTAATATTCACGTGAAAATACTTGTGTTAGAAATGAAATATTATTCGCGCTTTCCTAACAAAAATAGTTGAAACGTATCCTCTCAAAATATGAAATAAATGGCACAGATGTCATATTCGCCCCATATTGGTGCGATTTTTTTCTGACGCCAATGTCATATACGCAATGTATAATTAACCGGCGCCAAAGTGTCATTATTTTGCTTGATATGGTAACCCGGATATTGTTGTTTATGCTGTTGATGTTTTCGCCAAATCGGCGTCGGAAAAAAATCGCGCCAATATGGGGCGAATAGGACATCTGTGCCAAATAAATGTCTAACGCAATTTCTAAATTTAAACCGTTTTGCAATATTATTTTGTGTTCATTTTATGTAATAACTGTAATGTGACATAAATATGACGTAATTTCTCCTATTTAAGACTTCAAACGGATGTTAATAAATTTATTATTTTACAAATTCCTTTCTCTCTTAAAATTCACGTGTAATTATAGTTTTTATGACGTAAATTTTAGTAAGTTCTTGCTTTTTGTACATAATTATTTAATTCTAATTCCAAATGTTTTTTTCTGTTTATAATAGTCACGTGTAAATAAATTTTTAATTTATTACACGTATAAATATTTTTTTTTTCTTTTTTTGAAGCAAACATTATTGTTTCCGCTGTTTATACAGTTGGCAACAGTTTAAATTAATATCACTTTCTAAAATCTGTAAATATATCTCTAGAAATGCCGAAAATTTGAAATTAAAATAGAAATAAAACCTCAAAAAATTAGCCAAATTAAAAAAAGAAATACAATCTGCACACCGGGAACTTCAAACGTATAAAATGATCTAAAAAAGATTAAATTCCCATGAATAGTTTTTGCTCCTATAAAACTTTTTTAGTGGAACGATTTTGTCCAACTTTAGCATTAAATATCTCTTAAAATAATTCTTCGATTTGAAAACTGTCTGCATCAGCGTGTTTATCAAACATTTCTGTATAATACTACTGATTTTCATATTTTTGTATGCATTATTTTTCTTAATATTAACGAAAAAAGACCTCCGGTCACAAAAAATTCAATACCGGCGGCGGTGACAGCGGTAGTTACTTTTTTTAGAATAGAGAGATGCTTACCATTATGCATACAATTTACCCTTGAATAATATTTAAAGTGAAATTTACAAAAAATTAAAAATTGATTTTTAAGGTTTTAAAGGTCCCCTTAAGGCCATTACTGAAATGACTGCTAAGTCCTCGGGGGTGTTTTGCGGCATGAGAAAGTAGTATTTATTTGTATCCTTTTTCAGATTCCAAAAGGGAATATTTCATAAAATATAAGTTTTTTTTTTCAAAAAATCCAACAAATGAGAAATGCAAAGAGTAATAAAAATGTTAGCATAATATAGACTAAAAATGTTACTAATATATGATATATATTTATGAACAAGTTACACGTTTTGCCGTTCCGATTTTTTATTAGAAAAATATTCATATTAAAAGTATGTAAATTCGAAGAGTGTTTCATATTTTACTTCATCTTGTTATTCTATTGTACAATGCAGTTATACATACTACATAATGATATTATAACCACATATTTATATTATTTATAGCAAATAATATAAAGACAATTTTATTAAAAGTGAAAGCGAAAAATAAAAAGTTAAAATATAGGGTAGTCCGACACATTTACGCGGATTTTTTTCAATGAATTTTCTAATTTTCATGTTTTAACTTAGGAAATTTTAAACATTGCGGTTTTATAAAGCAGTTAATAAAGTCAACATTTGTGTATTCAGTTGTTGACCTATTTGTGTTTTTAACCGTAATTTTTTTAGGTCCAAGTCTTTTGCGTAAACTTGCCCCGTTCCCGGGAAAAAGTTTACGCATCAAGTGGGGCACGTTTACGCATATTATACGTGATACCAAGAAGTAAGTGAAATAAATATTTAATGAAATTGAAATGTTATATATATATAACTTAAAACACTGTTTAAAAAAAAATTAAAGAGAATTAATTAATGAACATTTTATAGGATAAACTGAAAATATAGGGCTTATTGTTAATTAAAAACAGAAACTATTTAGTCATCTTCATCATCACTGTTACAGTTTTTACAAACAAAAAATAAAGTATTTCCTTTTGCACACTTGTCATGGAATCACCTTTTACATCTAAGACATTGAACCCAGACCTGACCATTTTTTGATTGATTGTATGATTTCAAACAATAAATACATGCACAGTTTTCATCTTCGTCATCAGATTCATTCACTATTTTCTTTATTCCACACTGTAAAAACTTTTTCACTTGTGCAGTTTTTGGTTTCATACGTTTTCCTTTGCTGTCTTCTTATTCTGCTTCTATTGAAACTAGTAAATTTTTACCCAATTTCTTCTTTCTGAACGTGCGTAAAGTTTCCCCGATGTCTATGCGTAAACGTGCCCAGCCACCATGTTTGGATTTATTTTTAACGTGCAACGGAAATTAATAACATTTCTGTTTATACAAATACAGTTCTCAAAAAAGGATAAAATTCTGCTAATGTTCATATATTTGTTTATCCTTAACTAAGCATTATTAGTTTACAATACGGTTCAATAAGTTCAACACAAAATTTACCCACCTTGACAGAAAACAGATTACCCTTTCCTCATGCTAGATCGAAGCTCGACTGATGCTCAAAAACGTGTGAGAATACCCACTTAGGAGCAGCATCAATCTGTCATGACTGCTGGCGCGCCAGTTATAACTCGTTTCGGAAAAAGTGCAGTGCGTGAACGTGCCCCGGTCTACCCTAGAGAGTGAATTTTTAAGTCTGTTTCGATTTAAATAACTGGTGAACCGAATTAGATAAAGCCATGAATGATGTGTCTAGTTACACTGAAATGGATTTGTGCCACAACAGAATGTATTTCCCAGTGCATATTAGTGGTAAATTTTGGAATTAGTGATTGGATCTCTTGAAATTAGAAGACATACCAACAAACATTCAATGAAAAAAACGCTTAATGTATGTACGTATATATATATATATATATATATATATATATATATATATACTAGGGGGTCTGCCCCCTGCAAGCTACGCTCGCCAACCCCCGTTCAGACACCGCAGAATCTGAAAATCTAAAAATATAATGGGTTTTAAAAATATTAGAGAAGATTAAATTATACTGAAAAAGCTGTGCAGATCTCCCTGTAAACGGGTTTCCATTCAATTCCCTTTGATTGCAAAAATTTAATGGAGAATCAGTTGCTGTTAAGACATCCAATGGTTGTTTTCGTTTTTGATTAAAGAGGATCAGTTAAACATTTGAAAAAAAGCAAAAATAAAATGAATTAAGCATTCAGAGTCCTTGTCAACCGATATTTTAAAACAATCTCTATAACAGTAGCCTAAATCATGTGACTATCATCAACAGTTCCGGGCGGAACACTTTGCTTTTTATACTCTAGGTGCCATTTTGATACTTTAATGTTATCCAGGCACAGGTGATAAGTCGCCAAATATTATTCTATCCCCATCATTTCATCTATATTATAATAGTTCAAGTCATCAAATGCCATAAACAAAAACGATCTGATCCCTTCGCCTTTCATATGAAAGTTTCGAACAAATGTCATATATATTGGCGCGATTTTTTGCATCAACAGCATAAACAACAACACAACAACATCCGGCTTACCATATCAAGCAAAATAACGATACTTTGGCGCCAGTTAAGTACCCATTGCGTATATGACATTGGCGTCAGAAAAAATTGCGCCAATATGGGGCCGTATATGACATCTGTGCCGAAAGAAAAAAAAGCCGGGTGCAAATCTCGCCAATATCTTTTTTTCTACTCGCCAGTTAGCATTTTTTTTATTGTTCGAGTGGTAAATTAAAACAGTGATTTGAAGTTGAAATTAAATGTCACGGTTTGTTACATAATTTAATATTTCGCCAGATGTCATATACGCACATGATTGGCATTTTTTTTTTTTTTTTTTTTTTTTTTTTTTACGAAAATTTGGCGAAAGCCTCGTTTTCGAATACCAGTTACATATGTATTTTTGGTACTACTTAGTTATCCCGTCGACAAAAAATCTACCACGAACTATAAGATTAAATGTCAATAATGCTTGATCGTAAGTGTCACATTCACTTGACTTTTAGCAAGTTACACGTGTTTACGTCATCAAGTGAATTTATTTTGATGTTTTATTTTTATATTTATTAATGTTATACTAATTTATTTGTTCTTTCGTTGTTTAAAATAAAAAAAATTGTCAATCTGTACAATTTGGCGAGTGGTTTGGCGATTTATATAATTTGCGAAATTGGTGACGGAATAACTACTACATTGTACCGTATTGTTAAATTATTTTCTATTATTTTCAAAAGGAAATAGCAAAAAAAAAATAATTAAGTACTATAGAACAAAATAATTTATATAAATTTAAAAAGAAATAAAAGTAAATATGCATTTATTATTAAATAAACAACAATAGCCGGGTTACCACGTTTATCAAAATAATGCCATTCGTGCGCCAATTAGGTACCCCGGTGCGTATATGACGTCTGTGTCTAATATTTTTCGTTTTTTTTTTTTTTTTTTTTTTTTTTTTAAGAATTGAAAGCCATCAATTTAAATGTTTCATTTTTAAATTAATGTTTTGTATTTAATAAAATGATAACGAAATACAAAAAAAGCATTGTTCTTAGCATAGATTTAAAGGAGGCCCAACCGTGGCCAAATTAATTTAAAATAGTATCCTTTTCTGAATTATGAAAAAAAAAAATTGTTATGATTATAATTTGAGTTGCCATCATTAGAAAAAATGTATTTAAAATTAGAAAAAAAATTAATATTTCGAAAACTAATTCGAATTTAAAAATTCTAATACCAGTTTTGAGGTCTGTGGATCAACACGGATTTTTGGTGTTAATATCATCGCAAAGTATTACATATTTTAGGAGAAATCGCCGTGAAACAAAATCAGTTGTTTAATCGATCTATTCAAAGAATCGATACATTTCAGGCGTTTCATATATTCTTTTCATTAGGATTTTATATATATAGGGTATATATTTATATATATATATATACACACACACACACACACACACACACACATATATATATATATATATATATATATATATATATATATACATACATACATATATATATATATATATATATATATATATATATATACATATATATATATACATACATACATATATATATATATATACATACATACATATATATATATATATATATATATATATATATATATATATATATATATGTATATATATACACTATATATATATACATATATATATATATAACCATTAATTAAACATAACCTACCACCAACAAAAACCGTAATATTATGAATTAAAGCTGTAAATATAAAAAAGTGCCAAATAATTTATTATAAGAATTATTATGCAAGAAAAAAGAAGAAAGTGGACACCGACAAATAATATTGAATGTTATATATTGAATTACGCTTATATATTACGCTTATATTAATTATTGCTTATATATTGAATTACGTTTTCAAGGGCACAGAATTCAATGATATAAGGAAAATAATGGTTGTTTTCTGTGAGAAAAAACATCTAAAGCTAAAAATTTATATATATATATATATATATATATATATATACTATATGGCCAAAGGTGACCGGTCACTTGCAATTTTTGACGTTTTGTTAAATAGCTAGAAAAATATATGAGGAATTAACCTGAAATTGCAGGTGTTTAAACAGAATTGTATAGGTCATATAATTCCGCGAAGATTTTTTCCCGAAATCCCGTAGGGGACAGTCAAAAAACGAATATCTTTTGAATAAAAACGAATATCTTTTGGAAAAAAACGAATATCTTTTGGATAACCCTGTAAAAACTGATGGAGCAAAAGTGTTTAAACTCGAGATTATTGATAAGTGGCTTATTGTAATATACTGTGTTCATTTTTATGAGCATAGCATGTATACCCGTAGAGAAATTAAGGTTTTGATAAAAACAGCCCAAAATTTCGCCAAGTTTTTTGCTTATAATTTGCAGAGTTCTTAATATAAAAAAAAGTTATTTTCAAGAAGTATGACGAATAACATTGTACACAATACCCCGTAATCAGAATGAAAAAATAATAAAAATTGGATGAAAAATGAGCAGGTTTACTAAAAAATGTTTCACTGCGCATGCGCGAATTAAATCAAAATATAATGTGCATAATGTGTTAGCTAAGTGTATAGAGCAACTTTTGTAAAATCTTAAAAACATAGTTTGAAAAGTCTATATAATAAATGTTTATAGAATAAGCTCAAAATCCATTGTTCCCAAAATAAAACAAAAACATAAGGGGTTGTATCCATATGTCGATTGATTAGTGCCAATTTAGCATACACAACATTGCACGTAATACTGTATTTGAATACAATCCCTCATCTTTTTGCTTCATTTTGGGAACAACGGATGCTTATTCTATTTGAGCTTATCCTATAAACGATTATTATCAGATTTTTCAAAGTATGTTATTGAGACTTTTACAAAATTTGTTCTATGCATTTAGCTAACACATTATGCACATTATATTTTTGAATGCATTCGCGCATGCACAGTGAAACATTTTTTAGTAAACCTGCTCATTTTTCATCCAAATTTTATTATTTTTTCATTCTGATTACGGGGTATTGTGTACAATGTTGTTCGTCATATTTTCTGAAAAGAACTTTTTTTTATATTAAGAACTCTGTAAATTATAACCAAAAAACTTGGCGAAATTTGGGACTGCTTTTATAAAAACCTTAAAGTCTCTACGAGTATGCATGATATCCTCACAAAAATGAACACAGTATATTAATATAAGCCACTTAATAATCTCGAGTTTAAACGCTTTTACCCCATTAGTTTTTACAGGGTTATCCAAAAGATATTCGTTATTTTTCAATTTTTTGACGGTCCCCTACGGGGTTTCGGGAAAAAATCTTCGCGGAAATATATGACCTATACAATACTGTTTACACACCTGCAATTTCAGGTTAATTCCTCATGTATTTTTCTAGATATTTAATAAAACGTCAAAAATCGCAAATGACCGGTCACCTTTGACCATATAGTGTATATATATATATATATATGTAGAAATTTAATGCACATTTATTTTAACGAATAAGTGTACACTGTGGTTGGTGTCTAGAAGTAAAGTCCAGGCCGATTCTTGATGGAATCTTAAACTTTAATGCTCTTGATTATGTGGGTGAAGTATTTACAGATGGGGTACTTGCATTTAGATTAAACATGATAACTATAACTGGCCGGCGACATTCCGCCGTGACCCGGTATTCGGTGGAACAGCGACGTTTCAACACGTCTGCTCTCACGAGCAACCAACACTCATCTCTATCTTTTCACGATAGTTTGTGTAAGTTCAGCAGTTTTTTCGTTGACTCAGAGGTTGGGGTGGATCATCCCGAGCCTCATCTAAGTATGTGCTAGGCTTTGAAGTGCAGAGTTCAAACTCTGTCACCACAATTCGGCCTACCTGATAGGTCTGAGTCCTCTCAGTCATCCATCTCCTTTATATACCTGACTGGTACTGGACTACTTTTTCCAGAACGTATATTATACACACAAAAAAAATTCACAAACAATATATAAAACAAAATAATAGTAAAATCAACCACTAAATACTGCTTTTTAAAAGTTTTCAGTTCTTGACCAATATTTTTAGAGTTAGAAAAATAATAAAGTTTTTCTGCTTGTCACTTGGAAGCAGTTCTTTTCACAGTTTGTTCATAATAGTAATAAAAAAAAGATATCAATAATACACAGTTTAAAAATATATATATAAAAAAACACAAAAATCACTTAAAGCTCAAATATTTCGTCTTAGACAGTATAAGTCTAAGGCTTCATGTGATCTGCAGCCGTCGAGGTCGTATTTGGACCCTCATGGTGTCCAACTTTACTCACATTGTAGCGATCGTTTCTTTTTACTGCAGTAATCTCTTAGGGACCAAGAAACTTAGGCTTTATTTTGGTACCTGTCCCAAACTGTGTTTTTTGAATGGCCACCAAATCACCGAGTTTATATGTGTTGGCCTTTTTTCGCCTTTTGTTATACGTTTTCTCGTTTTCCTGTTGTAAATTTAGTATGTTTTGCTTAGCTATTTCTCTATTCGAATTCCTTTCCAATATGAACGAATTTAATTCCTCATCATCTAGCAGCGTTTTGATTTGCAGGTAAAAACGCTGGGTTTGCAGGTTTTCTGCCGCAGTTTCGTTCCTGTCAGCAATTCAAAAGGTGTAAATTTTGTACTCCTCGATAGGTACTATTCATGATGCGTTGCACAGGCGCGACAAATTTGTACCATTTAGTGGGGTCCTCTACGCTAAGTTTTGCTAAAATTGGGATAAGAATTCTGTGCATTCGCTCTATTTGACCGTTTCCTCTAGGTATCCCTGTTGTTATGGGAATATGCTCTATGTTCTCTTCCTTACAATATTTCTCAAAATCAGCAGAGGTAAATGCTGGTCCTTTATCGGTAATGATTCGCGATGGATTTCCGAAAATATCATGTTGTCTGGTCAATTTATCGATAACTTCTTTAGCGGCTGTAGTTTTAACGGGGTATAGCCAAACAAATTTAGTAAATGCGTCCACAACAGTAAAAATGTGATTGTAATTTTTATTTGTAGAAGGCATGGGACCAATGTGATCGGTATGATAGGTCTCGAGGGGCATATTTTGTTTGGGGATCGAGTTTAACAGATCTTCTCCTTTTCCTTGCTTTTTATTGCAAAGTATACACTCTATGCAGTTGGCAATGACACTTTCAATTTGCTTTCTTAATTGGGGTATAAAATAATTTTCTTTAAAAATAATTTCAGTTTTAGCCACTGCGTAATGACCTTTGTTAGGGACATCGCGTATTATTTCCTTTTGCATATTTGTAGGAGTCATCAGAAGTTCTCTATCATTTTCATATTTGTATACGATGTCGTTTCTTATAAAATATTCTGAACTTTCATTTTTTTCAATTAACTTTTTTATCGTTTGTATGTGTTCGTCTTCTTGTTGTGCATTCTTTATTTTTAAAGTTAATTCATCTTGCGATCGGGTAACTATTAGAACTCTATTTTTACTCAATGCGTCTACATGTTTCATTTGGGACTCTGATCGGTGGGCAATTTCATAATCAAATTCCTCTAAGAATAGAGCCCATCTGGCTACTTTTGGCGTAATGTCTTTTTTGTCCATTGTCTTTTGAAACGCGGAACAATCTGTCGCAATTTTAAATTTCGTGCCTAATAAGTAGTTTCGGAATTTTTTAACCGATTCTATTACCGCGAGTGTTTCCAATTCGTAACTCGAGTATTTTGCTTGAGTAGGTGTAGTTTTACGGCTCATGTAATGAATAGGATGTAAGTTTTTGTTTTCATCTTCTTGTAGTAGGACACTACCAAAACCTATGGCGCTTGCATCGGTGTGCAATTCTAGTCTAGCGCCTCTTCGGAATGTATGCAATACTGGGGGGTTAACTAGTTTATCTTTAAGAGTCTCAAAAGCTTGATTTTCGAGGATTCCAAATTTAAATGTATTTCCCGCTTTTAATAAATCGCTTAAAGGTCTCGCTATAGTTGCATAATGAGGGATGTATTTTCTGAAATAAGAAGTTAAACCCAGAAAACTGTGTAATTGTTTAAGGGTGCGGGGTTCAGGAAAATTCTTTACTGCCAAAGTTTTGGCTTCGGAGGGCCTTGTAGTTCCGTTTTCAATAATATAGCCTAAAAATTCAATTTTCCGTTTAAGGAATTGGCATTTTGGAAAATTAAATTCGAGTCCGTAATCCGATGCAACTTCTAGGACGCGTTTCAGTTTTAAAAGTGCTTCTTCTTCAGTTTCCGCAAGTACTATGACATCGTCTAAGTAAATTAATATTACCTTTTCTTTAATTAACTGTTTAAAAACAGGTTGAATATATCTCTGAAAATTCTGCGGGCCTATCGATAATCCGAATGGAAGCTTTAAATATTCGTACTGGGAGTTATGCGTGACAAATGCTGTATATTTCCTACTCTCCTCTGCTACGTCTATATGAAAAAAAAAACATTTTTTAAATCCAATGTAGTGAAAACCTTCGCTTCCTCAATATTATCTAAAACGTCCTCTATTCTTGGCAAAGGAAAATTATCTCTAATTATTTTTTTATTGAGGGGTCTATAGTCAACACACAATCTCCCGGAATTATCTTTCTTTTTCGCTAAAACAATAGGCGATGCATAATTAGAATTACTCTCCGTTATAATTCCCATTTCCAACCATTCTTGTATTTGTTTGTCTACAAATTCCTGTTCTGGATATGCTAATCTACGCGGTCGTTGCGCAATCGGAATATCATCAGTTAATACTATATTTACTTTTAACTCCGTGTCCTTAACCTTGTTTGGCTTATAATTAGTGATCAATTCCGTTAACTGTTTCTTAATAGTGTTGTTTGTAATATGGTTTAGCTCAACTTCGTGAAAATTAATAGAATTAGCTCTCTCAGCTAAATAAATATCTGTGGTTTTCGCTGAGTCTAACTGTGGGATAGAACACTGTTCACTTTCCAACAAACAATTTTTATCAGAGCTTAATTGCATGTTTATTTTTTCACTACTAGGAGGCTCGGCCCCCTACGAGCTACGATCGCCAACCCCCGTCCAGACACCGCAGACTCTAAATGCACGCTAATTTGATCGGCTCTAGATTTCGAAAGATTGAATTATAATTTTAAAAATCAGTGGCGATCTCCCTATAAACGAATTTCTATTCATTTCTCTTTGATTGGGGAATTTTAACGCCAAATCCGCTGCGGTACTACTTGATTATCCTGTCGACCAATTTCGCCAAATTATATAAATTACCAAACCACTCGCCGAATTATATAAATTGATAAAATTTTTATTTTAAAAAACGAAAAAACAAATAAATTCGTACAACATTAATAAAAACACTAATAAAACGTCGAAATAAAAATAACTTGATGACTTATACACGTGTAACAACATTTCAAAATAAGCTAATATAAAAGGAATTAAGTAAAGAGAGTCTTTGTCTCCTGGTATTTTTTAACAAAGAGAAAAGAAAGTTCTTTTAAATGAGACATTTTAAATTAATTCTCAAAATATCAAATAAATGTCTAGCGCAATTTCTAAATTTAAACTTTTTTGCAATATTATTTTGTGTTAATTTTATGTAATAAGTATAATGTGACGTAATTTCTCCTAAGACTTCTAACGCATGTTAATGAATTTATTATTTTACAATATCCTTTCTCTTTTAAAATTCACGTGTATACTTTTTATGACGTAATTTTGAATAAGTTCTTGCTTTTTATACGTAATTATTTAATTCTAATTTGAAAGTTTTTTTTCCTGTTTATAATAGTCACGTGTAAATAAATTTTTAATTTGAAGCAAACGTTATTGCTTGCGCTTTTTATTCAGTTGGCAACAGTTTAAATTAGTACAATTTTCTGAAATCTGTAAAAAATATCTCTAGAAATGTTGAAAATTTGAATTTAAAATAGAAATAAAACCTGAAAAAATGAGTCAAAATAAAAAAATTAATGCAATCTGCACTCCGGCAAATTCTAACGCATAAAATGATCTAAAAATGATTACACTGCCATGTATAGTTTTTGCTGCTATAAAACTTTTTTAGTGGAACGATTTTGTCCAAATTTAGCATTAAATAACTCTTAAAATAATTCTTCGATTTGAAAACTGTCTGCATCAGCGTGTTTATGAAACATTTCTGTATAAAACCACCGATTTTCATATTTTTGTATGCATTATTTTTGTTAATATTAAAGAAGAAAGACCTCCGGTCACAAAAAAATCAAAACCGGCGGCGGCGGCGGTGACAGCGGTAGTTACTTTTTTTTAGAATAGAGAGAAAGTTGCAAGCTGTTTCATTTTGACTGGTTTGTTCCTTTCTCACCAATTCAGCTGTCGCAATCGTTTTTCCTATCGTGGGATTGTTTTGCTTCTCTGACTGCAACATCGCATGAAATTTGGGTGTGACATAGATGACGCGTCTGGTTTTTGTCATGACTGTTTCTTGTGGGAAAGCAGTTACGTAATTCACCCTAACTTCCTTCAATTTTCGTTTCCCTGTAATTTGCAATCCTTTTTCCGACATATTGAAATTTACCTGTTTCAAAAAGTTATTTCCTAAAATTATAGAATGGCTCAAATTTTTTAAGATGTATAAATCTGCATTCACTGTGTAACCATCTATTTCAATTTTTACGGTCGTAAATCCTATGGGTGTAATTTACTACCACCAATACCTGATAAAACCAAATCATTTTCATGCAATTTAGGGCATCCCAGGACTGTATAAGTATCGTTGCTACACATATTTACGTCACTTCCTGAATCTATTAAAGCATCCACATTTTGCCCTAAAATCCCCACGCTTTTTATTATTTTATCAACCGGATTTGAGTTATTGCTTACGGCAGCATTTGCATTTTTAGGAGAATTATTTGTACACTGGTCAGACATGTGGCCAGGAATTTTGCACTTCCAGCAGACCGGATTTTCCTTTTTTCGGGGGCAATCCCTAAAACGGTGGGAAAAGTCATTGCAATTGAAACAACGGATTTTTGTATTTAAATTCTTTTGGGGGGTAGGTGTGTAGTTTTTCTCATATGGTACGCGACTAATGTCATTTCGATGGAACGTTCTATTATTTTCACTACCTTGACGTTGTCTAAATTCCGTATTTGAGGGCTTAATTTCAGTTTTCCGTAAGTTAATTCTGGCGGTTTCAAAATCATCAAAATTATTGGTCAACTACACACGTAATTTTTGGCAATTCGTCACAAAAGTGTTCCTTCATTTCTAGGGACAATTTTCGCCTAATCTGGTCAATGATCAAAATATTTTTTAACTCTTCGAACGTTGATATGTGTAATCCCGACAACCATTTATTCAGAAAATTTGCAATTTCAAATGAAAAATCTTTCCATGACGCTGAATTTTGTTTTCTATGTAAAAAGAACTTTTGCCTGAATTGCTCTGGTGTAAGTTTGAAACGTCTTAAAAGTATTTTCTTTACACAGTCGTAATTACTGGATAGTTCTTCACTTTCACGATTTATGAGACTAACGAGATCAAGCGGTAACAGTGCCAACAGATATGTAACCCATTCATCTTTTCCTATCCCAAGACGCTTCGCTTGCCGTTCGAAAAGGGTTAAGTAAATGCTAATTTATTCCTCCTTATTATATCTATTTAACAATTTTAGAACATCGGAACCCTTTCCGGCGATTGTAGATATTGGATTATGCAATTGGGTATTTTGTGTATTTTCCAATTGTAATTTTTTCAATTCAAATTCACGATTCTCGATTTCTTTTTGTTGCAACAATTTCTCTTTCTCTTCCCTCTCGCTTATAATCCCCGCTAGCAAATTTTTTACTAAATCCTCATTATACCCTTCGGATTTTAAAATTAAATCAGTCAGTTGACTTTTATTAGCACCATCTGGAGGATCTAAACCTAACTCGATTACCGCATTAACCAGATCGATCTTTTTAGACCTTATTAAGTGTGCCATAATTATATCTAACCAATTAATGCATAAATAAAATATCTTAATATAAATCAATAATATATAAGCCCCCGATAAATCAAATATATCTATATATATAATAATATTAACAGTTTTCTAAAACAGACTTACTTTGTACCTGATATTTCCACCAAAAAAAAAATAAATATATATATTTTCTTCACAATATAACAATACAAAAAAAATAATTATTTAACACCTGTTTTATAAAAACTTGCTTCCCTCTAAATATTCTCACAAAATATATATTCCTTTCTTTTCACATAAAAAAATAACAAGATAAAAAACATTATATCGTTAATACTTTTTTCTTTCAAAGAAGCAAAAAAAAAACATGTATTTCTTAGGAAGCAAAAAAAAAGAACACCTTCCTATATTTCCTCTTCGCAGACACGTCTAAGCAAGTGCCTTATTTCTTTTTAAAAAAATGTGCAGAACAAAAAAAAAATCCACTTCTGCATAAATTACTAAATATTCTTTTTCTTCTGGCGTACACAACAGAAACTTACTGTACATTTCTTATTAACACAATTCAAACACTTATAGGGAAAAAAAAAACACTTCCCCATTTTATCACAAAAAAAAGAAGAAGCTGAAATTGGGTCAACGTATATTTCTTCTCGCAGAGACTCGAAAATTTTGTCACCCTTTTTTATCAGCACTCAGAATTCACGATGATCACAAATGATTCATCTCACAGAACACGCTCACTTCTATCCTTCGATGAAATAAATACCCAGTTGAAAATCCGACTTTCTTCCTTCATTAACGGACTTTATCGACGCACAAGACAGAAACGCCTTTTTATCTTTCCTTCTGCATCAGAATTTTCCATTTTTTTTTCTCTTTCCAGCAATTCACGGAACATTCGATGAAAGCAACTTTTTTCTTTTCTTTTTCAGAGAATTTCTTTAGGACATCAGATAATTTTTCACACACGTTAAATCCACACATCCACACTTTGCATGTAAATATCCCGGCCGAGCCCCCAATCTGTAGAAATTTAATGCACATTTATTTTAACGAATAAGTGTACACTGTGGTCGGTGTTTAGAAGTAAAGTCCAGGCCGATTCTTGATGGAATCTTAAACTTTAATGCTCTTGATTATGTGGGTGAAGTATTTACAGATGGGGTATTTACATTTAGATTAAACATGATAACTATAACTGGCCGGCGACATTCCGCCGTAACCCGGTATTCGGTCGAACAGCGACGTTTCAACACGTCTGCTCTCACGAGCAACCAACAGTCATCTTTATCTTTTCACGATAGTTTGTGTAAGTTCAGCAGTTTTTTTCGTTGACTCAGAGGTTGGGGTGGATCATCCCGAACCTCATCTAAGTATGTGCTAGGCTTTGCAGTGCAGAGTTCAAATTCTGTCACCACATAGTATATATATACTGTGCATACAGATAAATAAATGCTTGTATAGACAAAATGTCTGGCACAGATACAATATATTTTATTTTGTGGAATCAAGAATTTTGTCCCGAAGTGAAACGAGAATATTTTTAAACATATGTAAATGCAATTTAATCAAACGAAAATATAACCTCATTTTATATGAAGCAAAAACTGTGCATAATAAAGTAAACGAAAGCACGAAACCGTTAGTAATTTTGTATCTAATATAAAAGTTACGTTTTAGAGCTTAAGACTTTTATCTTGAAACGTGAGTACATTTATAAAATGAGTATATATATATATATATATATATATTGGATGTATCGGAAATGATATTCGGGATAGTGCATGTCAAAACAAGAAAATTTTGTACAAGAAACCGAGTCGCAACTCTCTTATAAAATCAAAAATACAGATTATCTCAAATCCAGCCAAATCCAACTTTTCGTTCATAACTGTAGCAATAATGAATTATTTTAGCACCTTGAACACAAAAAACTTTGTTTTCACTGAAATGTTGTGACATAAAGGTAATTGTTGGAATTTCACTGTAAATCGATCAGTGACATCGTAAGTTTAATTTTGAAGCATCTAGCTCTCTTTTTGTACATGGGAGATGGCCATTTCAAACGATTTTGTGTTTTCATCACATTTCTTTAAACTTTAATACATAGGCGTAACCAGCCTTTTGAACGGGGGGGGTGCCCAGACTTTTTAACCTGAACATGTTGGATACAAACAATAACTTATATAGTAAAACCGGCTAAAACGAATCCCGTAAAACCGATCGAATTTCGTTTTAGAGAGTTTTCCATCTTAGAAGGTATAATTGTGTGGTATTTCTTTTAAAAAGGGCTGAAACGCGAGTTTTGTTTGCGTGAGGAGGGTCGAGAAGGGGTTCAAAACATTAAAACTAAATCTAATGGTAAAAAAACAAGTGGGTAAGTGTGATCACAGATCGCACAGAGGGTTTCGTTTAATATTCCTTTAAAACACTTTATCCTTTTGTGAAATCTGTTAGTTCCACATTTCACAACCAGGGGCGCACTCTATTCTACACAAACCTCTATCCAAAGGAAACTCTGTTTTACAACCTATCCGTAGGTATATTAGTCGAGGGGATCGGGTCTATAGCACCCGAGATAGGTAGGCGCCCCAGGAAATTGCACGGAACATTCTTTTATAAGCTTTTTATTATGTGTTATGAACTATGTCAAAGTTTCCAGCAGATCGACTTGTTAGATTTCATAATTTTAACAAAATTGCGTTATGTTAGTTGCAAATTCCACCACCAGGGAGCGCACACTATTCATAACAAAAGTGTATCAGATCGAAACTCTGTTAAACAACCTATCAGTGGATGTGTTACTGGAGTTGGTGGCGGCCTTAAGCGAGAAATTAAGAAATTTGCTGAAAGTACTATTCGGAAATAGTGGTAACTAAAATTTTGACATTTTTATATTTCATAAGCAGCACGTGTCTGAGTATATCATAGTGCTCAAAAAACGACACCTAAAAAGGTCGTAAACGCTATTTTTTAAAAAAGAAATCCAGCGCCCCTCCCCCGCCCTCCCTTCACAGGAAATTGCATGCACCATTATTTTATAAGCTTTTTATTATGTGTCATGAAGTATCTTAAAGTTGCAAACGGATCGCCTTGTTATATTTCCTAATTTTAACAAAATCGCGTTACGTTAGTTCCGCATTCCACCACCAGGGAGCGCACTCTATTCTTAACAAAAGCATATCTGAACGAAACTCCTTTGCGCAATCTCTCCGTAGATACATGGTCGGGAGGGTGGCGGTGCAGTCTTAACCAACAATTTAAAACATTTTCTGGGATAACAAACGCTAAGATTTAATAAATAAATCTAGTCCCCCCCCCCTCCACTCCTCGAAATATCACACTCCATTCTTTTTTACACTTTTTCTTATGTGTTATAAAGTATCTTAAAGTTTCGAAGACATCGAGTGGCGGTCTTAAACAATAATTTAAGATATTTCCTGAAATTGCTATTCGGAAATAGTGGGATGAACACTTATAAACCTATAAACTTTTTCATATTGAATAATTAATAGTTATCTCATAGCGCGCCGTCGAAACACCCCACGCAAATTGTTAATTTCCTAATTTAAATGAAATCTCCGTTAAAAAAGCACGTGCCTCCATCTTAATCTGGCATTTGATCGAAATAAAAGGAATTAATAAAATAATAATTAATATCTCAGCTCGTAATGAAGCAATCTCTTTGAACCGAGTATGTATGGAATCTGCGAGAAATTTCCAGCCCGGATGTCAAAAAATTTAATCGAAAAATTTAATATTTAAAAAGTTTAAATTTTGTATTAGACTTTCCTCCCCTTAAATTTCTCCCGCGCCGATATGTCGAGAAATGATGACAGCTGCCTTCCGGTGAATGGAAATCTGTTTTCATTGTTTTTAAAAACACAGAAATTAAATTTTTATCGATCGATTTTTAGTGGATTTTTTGCGTTCTATCCTACGCAGAAATTTGAAATTTATACCAAAATAAAGTAGAATTTTTTCCGCGTATTTCTACACCTGTTACGAATTTGTACGACCGATATTTCGGCAGATCCAATATTGCTTTTTGAAGGTCCACTTCATTTATTGCTTAAAGTACTCCGTGGTAACCCTGCACCGGCTGATTTGACGGAGCATCCGCCGAGTTTACTGGCAACCATTAGGAGACTGGGGAGGATTTCGATAACGTACATTTTTACCTGCATTCAAAAGGTTGATTGGTTAATTTTAGAATTTAATTAGCCCGTAATTAGGTTAATTACCAACTTTTTCAAAATTTTATGATTTGTTGTTTGATGTGAGGTGTTCAGCTATAAGTACCCAGAATTTCAAGTCTCTAACATGTATAGTTTCTGAGAACAGGCTCTGTGACGGACAGACGGACAGACAGACAGAGGAGCGAGACGAATAGGGTTTCGTCAGATGAACGAAACCCTAAAAAAGATAAGTACCGTATTTTATGGAAGAAACGCCGCGGCGTTTACGAGTTTAAATGTTAATTTTTTTTTCAAGTGCGGCGTTTACGCCATGTACAGCGTTTGCGATTTTTTTAAAATACCAACTGAGTTTCCTTAATTTAAAAATTCATAAAAATATTTAAATTCGGATTTAAATATTTTAAATAAATTTTCAGACATCTTAAGATATTAAATACGAGGCATCCTACACTGCTCAGAAAACTTTGATTAAAGTTAGGTCAATGTGACGCTGTCGACAAAAGTAGCCTTCCGATGGATGCGGCGTTTACAACGGGTGCGGCGATTACGATATTTTAAAGTTTATTCAGGGCAATTTGAGGAGTGCGGCGTTTCTTCCATAAAATACTGTAAATGTCCTTGCAGCAGTGATATAAGACAGTGACTAAGTGTGGTCACAACTGTAAAACCTTTTGGCACCCTAACTTCTTATAAAGATTAACAAGTTGGAAATTGCTCGTCAAACGTGGCAAATGAGGTGCGTTCGTACTATAACTAGTTTTATAATTATTTTTTGCACCCCATATTGTACTGAATGTATATTTTTTTGCGCTTCATAAGTGCATAGTCTGTAACATCATTAAAATGCACTTACAATAATTTTTTCCCCATTCCCCGTAATGTAACGGAAAACTTTTGACTGTCCCTGTAATTAAACTATACATTCGATTTTCATAAAATTTGAAATGGCTCGACAAAATTTTGCAGCAATTATATATTTAAAATTTCAGACCATTCGAAAGGCTGTAAAATCATTAAAATGCATTTGCTATAATTTTGTCCCATTGGCCGTAATATAACGGAAAACTTTTGGGTGTCCCTGTAATTAAACTATACATCCGATTTTCATAAAATTGAAAATGGCTCGACAAAATTTTGCAGCAATTATATATTAAAAATTTCAGATCATTCGGTCGGGTAGTTTTTGCTCTGTTATATGCGGACGGACAGACAGACAGGCGGACGGACAGACGGACAGACAGACGGACTGAACGACGACTATAGGTGCTACGTATTTATATAATTACGAACGCACCTAAAAAAGGCCTTTAATCATGCTGGAAACTTCTATAGGCACAGGAGAACACTGTATGAGATCTAAAATTATCTCAATCAAAGTCTTGTTGGTGAAGTTTTGCCGGAAGATAAATCTCAGATAATACATGCGGTACATCAGTACATGCGCACGAAATATTTTCAGAATGTGACTCCATGACTTCTTAGGGATCACCGGAGGGACCCAAGAAATTTTGGAGGACAGTCTATATAAATAATTATTATAATCTCTCTATTCTAAAAAAAAGTAACTACCGCTGTCACCGCCGCCGCCGCCGCCGGTTTTGATTTTTTTGTGACCGGAGGTCTTTCTTCGTTAATATTAAGAAAAATAATGCATACAAAAATATGAAAATCGGTAGTATTATACAGAAATGTTTGATAAACACGCTGATGCAGACAGTTTTAAGATCGAAGAATTATTTTAAGAGATATTTAATGCTAAAGTTGGACAAAATCGTTCCACTAAAAAAGTTTTATAGGAGCAAAAACTGTTCATAGGAATTTAATCATTTTTAGATCATTTTATGCGTTAGAATTTGCCGGAGTGCAGATTGCATTATTTTTTTTTATTTTGACTAATTTTTTGAGGTTTTATTTCTATTTTAAATTCAGATTTTCAGCATTTCTAGAGATATTTTTAACAGATTTTAGAAAGTGATATTAATTTAAACTGTTGCCAACTGTATAAACAGCGGAAGAAATAATGTTTGCTTCAAAATATTTATACGTGTAAATAAATTAAAAACACACGTTAAATTTACACGTGACTATTATAAACAGAAAAAAAACATTTGGAATTAGAATTAAATAATTATGTACAAAAAGCAGGAACTTATTAAAAATTATGTCATAAAAACTATAATTACACGTGAATTTTAAGAGAGAAAGGAATTTGTAAAGCAATAAATTTATTAACATGCGTTAGAAGTCTTAAATAGGAGAAATTACGTCATATTTACGTCACATTACAGTTATTACATAAAATGAACACAAAATAATATTGCAAAACGGTTTAAATTTAGAAATTGCGCTAGACATTTATTTGATATTTTAAGAGGATACTTTTCAACTATTTTTGTTAGGAAAGCGCAAATAATATTTAATTTCTAACACAAGTATTTTCACGTGAATATTAAAAAGAGAAAGAATAGTTTGGTCAAAATTACGTCAGATTAAAAACGATTCATTTAAAATGTCTCATTTAAAAGAACTTTCTTTTCACTTTGTTAAAAAATACCAGGAGACAAAGACTCTGTTTACTTAATTCCTTTTATATTAGCTTATTTTGAAATGTTGTTACACGAGTCTACGTCATCAAGTTATTTTTATTTTGACGTTTTATTTGTATTTTTATTAATGTTGTACTAATTTATTTGTTTTTTCGTTATTTAAAATAAAAATTATGTCAATTTGTATAATTTGGCGAGTGGTTTGGCGATTTATATAATTTGGCGAAATTGGTCGACGGGATAATCAAGTAGTACCGCAACGGATTTAGCGTTAAAATTCCCCAATCAAAGAGAAATGAACAGAAATCCCTTTATAGAGAGATCGCCACTGTTTTTTAAATTATAATTCAATCTTTCGAAATCTTTTTAAAGCCGATCAAATTAGCGTGCATTTAGAGTCTACGGTGTCTGGACGGGGGTTGGCGAGCGTAGCTCGTAGGGGGCCGAGCCCCCTAGTATTATAAATAATTATAATATTCATTAATAGTGTAATTTCCTGCCTATAGTCCTCGGCTCAAACAATCATGTTTCGGCCCAGAAATTTCATTTCATTATTTAAGTTAAATATTTATCGCGATTTAGTAAGTTACGTTTTACGAAACAAGATTTCTGGGTCTGAACCTAATTGTTTGATCCGCAGATTATAGGCCGGGAATTACGGTAATTCAGGTTTTTTACCCCAGAGTGTGTCGAATATATTAGGTAAAGCAGGTCATGATAATATACACTAAATTTTATCAAGACGATAAAAATTATCATGATGCGACTGTAATAATAAAGATAGGTGCTTGTATGTCTGTGTGTGTGTGTACGCGCGCACGCGCTGAGCTCTGAAAAAACAATGCAGCCTGCACCCGTAAGATTTGTCAGGACCTGTATTCCTGAACTCATGCATATGGAAGACAATTTCTGAAATTTTTCAATTAATTTTTTATCCGAATTTTTTCGCATTTTGCGGCAATTTCTTCAAATAAGTAAAAAAGAATCCGATTTCAATATTTTACCCAGTAAACTTTGTCTTCTTTTCAATAAAGTGTTTTCGAGATTCTTACAGCGATTTTTTAATTTTTAACAATTTTTTAATGTTATCTTTAGAGGGTTTTTTTTCGCATTTCGCGGTGATTTTTTTTTTTTTTTTTTTTGACATTCCTAAAACGAATCCGGTTTAAATCTTTTATCCAATTAGTTAATTTCGTTCTCTGTGGGTTTATAATCTTTTCCGAATTTTTAATGCCCTTTCTAGCGGGGGTTTTCGTGCTTTGAGGCGATTTTTTGACATTTTTTGAAACAGAAAAACTCTCTGGTAATTTTTGCAATTGCCGTGATTAAATTCGAATTGGAATAATGTCAAATCAGCTCTTATAAGAAAGCTGAAAATTTAATTTTGCTTGAAATAAAAAACGCAATAATTCAAAATTCGCTTGTTTCGAGAAAGAAGAGGTCGTAGCTTGTTCGGGTGTACTTTGCTGAAGGCAGTCCCCCCCCCCCCCCAATCCTAGATTTGTTTAATTCTATGTTCGTTTAAAAAAAAAACAACCACTTCTCTAGTAATGAAGTTTACTTTCAGGGACAGGGTTTGAAACAACACGCGGGATCGCGCGATTTGTGCACAGAAAAGGAAAGTCTCTCATAATCAAAAATGCTGAGCAGTATTTCCCCCTTCAAATTGTTTCACAAACCTGTGATTCTTCAGTAACTATTTAAAAAAAAATTGGGTCCGCGATTTTTATTTCTTTTATGGAATTTCTCAAAATCAATTCGTGAATCAGTCCCGTAAAAAATTGAGAATTTCTTCAAACGATCATGGAAAAATATCGGGAATTTCAATAAAAGAGTGCAGAAAGTAATCGCCAATTTCGTTTAAAGATTGCGCAAAAAAATTACGAATTTCGATAAAGGATTGACGAAATTTTTTTTCAGATCTCGTCAAAATGTTGCGGAAAAGAGTAGAGAATTTTGTTAATTGGTACGGAAATATATCGAGAATTTTTCCGAACGGTCGCGCAATACTATCCGGAATTTCGACAAATGTAAAAATATCCCCTGTAAAATATCCCCTGACCCTGTAAAAATATCAGTTTCATCAATCGGTCGCAACAGAAAATAAATTTCGTCAAAGGATCGCGGTAAAAACGAGAATTTCGTCAACGGATCGCAGAAAGAAAACGCGAATTTCGTCAAAAGATTACGGAAAGAAAAAGCGAATTTCATCAAAAGATCGTGGAAAGAAAACGCGAATTTCATCGAAGGATCGCGTGCTAAAGAAATGCCAATTCCGTCAAAATATGCGAATTTCGTCAAAGGATAGCGGTAAAAAACATGAATTTTGTCAAAGGTAAGTGGCGAAAAGTGCGGATTTCGACAAAAAATCGCGTAGAAAGGCGTGAATTTCGTCACACGATTTGGGGGAAAAATTGTAAATATCATGAAATGATCATAGAATAAAATCGCGAATTTGTCAAAATTTACTGCACTGGGCTAAAAGGTTTAAACGGGGTTCCTTTTCCTACTTTCAAAAGAACGCCGCGAAACGAGAAAAAACTCTAAAAATCGTATACAAATTTTCAGAGGAAAAAAATTACTATATTGACTTAAAAGACTGCAACCATAATTCCTTTCAAGAATGTCAAAAAATGGTCACGAAACACTAAATTCAACCAACCAACCAACCTGCAGATTAATTTGAATTTCCTGTGCTATTATTTTTCATTTACAAAGGAGGCAGGGTATGTGCCCCCCCCCCCCCCCTTTACCTCGGCTAATCGAAATTTGGAATTACCGTTTCACATTTGCATCCCCTTTCAAAATTTTGCTTCTTTCTTAACTTTAAACTACCAAAGCAAAGAGACAGTTTCTATCCTCGTCAAGAACTTGCGTTAATTTCTCATGAAATTGCAGAAACATGCACTAGAAAGAACGGCGTTAAAAACATCTCCCACAGACAAAGGACGTCAAAGTGGGATTATAAAGCTACCTTTTTGAATTACTATGACTAATACAGATTCTTGCAAATATTCTAGTTTTAAAAAAGATAAACGACATAATTTTCTTTTAAAAAAAAAAGAAAGAAAAAAAAAGAATGTGGATTTCTTTTTTTATCACATTGCAAAACTTAGCCGTTTAGTTTTCTGAACTAAACTAATTGAACTCTGCTTTCACTTCTTCTTCTGTCTTCTTTTGTAGATTTCGATTTTTTAAAATAATTGTACTCGAGTCTGCGGAAACGGGGGGGTGCCCGGGCACCCAGGGCACCCCCCCTGGTTACGCCTATGTTAATATCTTTCTCAGCTGTTCTCACTTTACGCTTATTGAATACCTTTGGAAAATTTCCCAAAATCTTACTTCTTATAAATATTATTGTTCTCAAATTTACAAACTATATTTTTAATACGTAATAATTTCGAAAATACATCTATTGAGAAAAAAGTGAATGAGTATTCAATATAAGAACAAATAAATTTAGATTTTGCAATTCAGAAAACAAATTCATTCAGAAAATGCTTGTTTTAAACAGCTTTTTAAATCTCACTCCGTTTGCCATTATTTTTTATTGTTGAATGTAGAATCTTTATTCTATGCTTATTTTTTGCATACAATATATGATGGTTTAACACACACAGAACAAACTGTATAAGAGTTTAATTAAGGTGTGTTAGACCACATTACAAATAATTTTCGTTATACTAGTAGAATGTTTTTTTTTTCGTATAATAAATCAAGTTTGCAATAACTCTTTCAGACAAAAATGATAGGTTGTCTAACTTTAATAAGAACACGTATTGGTAGACACGTATAATTTGGACATAATAATTCTTTCTATTCCTGCTTTAACTTAAAGTAAGACAAAACAAAATGCACTTGAAGCATATAACTTAAGAGCTATATCATCTGAAAACATGAATGTATTGTCAATATTTATATATATGAATTAAAAAAAGGTATTTTTCTAATTCATCTGAATAATTTTGCTATTGAATAAATAAATTAAAGAAAAATACGCATTGTAACATGACTAATTACGGCATTGTTTGCGTGGATATGTGCCCAAACGTCTCAGGACATGTTATTTAAAAGATTATTAAAATGTTTAAGTAATGCTAATTCTTTAAGCACAAGAAAAAAATTTTCATACAATTAGGAGCTTATAGTTAAAATTTTACAGTTTAAGAAGCTTTTACATGCAAGAGCAAATATTATGATAAATGCATTCCTATCAATAAAGTAGGAAAAATCTTCACTTATCCCTAAACAATGCTGTTTCTATAAGGTCATTGTGACAAAATGTGATGACCTCTAAATGCGGCAATGTTCTTCTACTAAATAGCTTAATGCAAGATACGTTAATCAATGCTATATAATGAGACATCCGAACTGCAAGAAACAAAACCTGCAACATTTCTCTGCATTTAAAACGTTTTCTTTAAAAAAATCCAATTAAAATTAACATCGTTCGTTATAAAGCGCCACCATCTTTCGTAAATCATGTAAAAAATCCCAAAATTAGTTCAGTTTTTTTTTTTTTTACTTTCAAGTTCAAATAACTCTGTAGGCCAAAAGGGCTACGATTTATTTTGATTTATCTGAAGTGTAAGCTTAACAAAGAGCGACCAATTTTAAAATTAGAGATATAAAATGTTACATAATGTTATAAGAGTAAGAAAGATAGCGACATTTTTAATCTAAAGATTATTAATCTAAACATTTTTTATTTTCAAATGTGGAATTGATCTCGCTCATCAATCCCGGAAACAGACGTCGTTTGTTACGACCAAGATGAATGAGGCCATAGTAATCCTAAAATGCCCCTCCCAACAGAAAAACATTGCAACCCGATTACAGGACATTTATTCCGTTTATGGTAATAATATCATTTAATCTTTCTTAATCAGGTAATATGTTTTAAACAGGCCATATTACTATGTTTTTAGAGGTTATGAAGCCTTGACGGGGGTTGGTGGACATAGCTCTAGGTAGCAGACCCCACTAATATATATGTATAAATACATCTATATTGAAATGCTCCTTATCTTCTGACATTTTAATTTTTGACAAAATTTAAAAACAAAACCAAATAAAATAATTGTTTTTCATAATGTATGATTTAAAATATTGATGTATTTCAACGTATTCACATAAAGATTCTACTTCTAATCATCGTAAAGATTTTCAAATAAGCAGCAAATGAAGTTTTTTTTTGGCAACTAGCACCAAAAGCAGTTGAACATTTGTATCAACTCAAAATTATTTATTTATTACTGTAAAACAAATAATAAAAACCTGCAAGGTAAATTAATTTATTTTATATTCTAACTGAAAGCATAGAATTTTTGAAAACATTTCACGGAGAACAAGTAAAACGTTTGTAAAATAATAAATATTTCACGTTCGTACTTTTTTTTACTCGAAAATTAAAGAAAATGAACGATAACTACAAAAGAATCCTCTCAAAGGGCGCCTTCTAAAAATAATTGCTATAGTAATTTCTCTTTTTCTTTGAGTAAAATTTTTAACCATAATTAGGAATTCTTTATGAAAGAATCCATTAGCATCGTAACTTTTTGGTGAAGGTACTTAAAAATGAATAGCAAATTCAATGATTTTCAATCTTTAAATCATTAATTTTTCAGAAACATCTAAAATCACTTAAGTGTTTTTCTTCTAATGTAATAAATGAAGGCTTCAATTTTGTCGACAGAAAATTTAAAGAAAAATGTTTTTTATTACATAATGCAAGTAAAACTATTTTTTAAAATGAAGCATCAATTGCAATTTTGTAAAATGTCTTTTTTTTAGTTTTTTTACATTTTACATTTTATTTGTATATTTTAGAAATTAGTAGTATTTCTGTTTGGTTAAAATTTAACAACAAAAAAGAAACGATGCAACGAAGAAACAAAAGAGAAAACGATGGATACAGTAGATTCTTAATCAAAAGTCATCTCTTTATTAATTAATCTTTTTGCTTGTATCAAAATTTTAGTGTGTAATTGAAAATGCCTTTGAAAATATACTATTAGCTTCCAAAAATTTTGGTGACTTTGCTTAAAATTGAATGAGAAATCCCCTCCTCTTGGTAAATTAAAATCGTTTTAAGAAAAAAGCTAAAATATGAATTAAGTTTGTGTTATACAATTTATTAACATATATAGCACATTTGCTTCCCCAGGACATCCCCAAGAGGATTTACAATAAAACACCATCACCCCCCCCAGGCATCCCTGAGGATGCAGGAAATTGTCACCAGGAGGTCCTCAGGAACAGAAAATGTCCGCCTTACAGCATCCTGGAGAGCTCCTCAGGACCTCCTTTAGGGTCCTCCTCGGGAGGATCTGGGGATGATGACCTTTTTGTAACAAAATAAATGGCATAAAACATAGATCTAATGCTTAGACAGTAACGGAGAAAACCCCTACCCTTTCGTGCCTTGTGTCCCAAAATTGGGACGTTTAGATTTTTATATGTTAAATAAATATTTTTTCAAAGAGAATTTTTTTATTATTTTTTATGTTTCATTAATTAAGAGAAATGCAGAATAACAGTTTACAGACGTTTTCTTAATCTCTGCGAAGGAAAAACGCACAGTCTTTCCCAATTTTTTTCCAAAACTCTTCAAAAAATTCAAAATGTGTTTTAATTAAAGGGTGAAAATTCCAGGCTAGACGACACAAATGCGGGGTGATGTAAGTCGAATGAACGTAAATCGGGGTACTAATGTGCATAAATACGTTCTCTCAAAGAATGTTTTGGTAATTTATCATCTTCTTGTACCAAAATTTAAAGTATAACACCCATGTAATTCATATAGACATCCTCTTGTTCGACAGTAATGAACAACCCATTACACATTATGTACACAACACATTATGTACATTTTCAGGAAACAGTTGCGGTAGTTGTTTGAAGAGAGACGCGCTACTGTACTTCCTCAAATCCTTTGATATTAGCAAGCAGATATTTGCTTCTTTATGTTATTCCTGTCAAAGTTTATTTAAAAAAAACAACACTTTTTAGCGCTTTTCAGGAAATCTGAAATATAGGTAGTTATTCTTTCTGCATTAGTTATTTTTTTAGCTGTTAAAAGTTTTAAGAATGTTTATTATTACGTTTTCCTCCTGTTGTTCGTTATGGTTTAATTCGAAATTAATAAGTTTCCTATGTTTTACAAAATCGTTCAGAAAGAATATTCGATCAATAAATTTCAAAATTACAGGACCTATTTTTCATTTAAGAAACATATTCATATAACAATCAAATTAAAAATATGCATAATTGATCCTTCTCCCTTCTATATATGGTAAAGTGTTAAAATCTTAACCTCCTACTGAAATTAATAAAATCTCCCTCAATATACACTTCAAAATTCGTTATTTATGAGCATCAAATTAAACAAAACATATTTTAGACATTCTTTGAGCAAAGCAAATTTCTCTAATAAATTATATTATTCAAGCCATATTCTAATTAATCATAAACCATAGTAAAACCATAATAATAGATTAGCCTTATTAATTAAAACTTTAAGTAATTATAACAGCATTGATAAAATTACAATCCACCTTATAAAAATATAAGCACAGAGTAGAATCCACTACATCCATTTAAAATCACATCCATGCAAGGGCTCAATAGCAAAATAGCTAGAGTGACGGACTCCCACACCGGAGGTCGTGAGTTCGAACCTCCCGAATGTGACGATAAGTGATATTATTTGTTCCTCTGTGGATAAATACAGATGCTTCTAAACTGTTCAGTTGATGTACCACCACCCTTTTATTGCACTTTTCGATAAGCACTTTTGACGAAACTTGTATACTCAAACAAGCGAAGACAGTTATTTGCTCAATTTGACGAAATATTTGCTCGGAGCATTTCCCAGGAAACGGTTTCGTAAAAAAAAAAAGAAAACTTCGTAAAATCTGAGTACTCATTTCTGCGTATGTGTGAGCCTGTGAGTTCGATGCCATCAGTTTAATTGGGCACTTTTCCTTTTATTAAAATTATTATTATTCCTTTTTTATATATTGCTTGTTATAATCCCGCAATATCTTTAACATATCTAATTTTCTATTCTTTTAAATTTTAACGTTCTTTTTATTAAATTTAGCTTATAATTTCGGTATGTTTGATTCTCTGTCTATTTCTGTTTATTTCTTCACATTTGAATACAGAAAGTATAAGAGAGATTTTCCTTGCTAATTTCTACGTGTATTTTCGGATTCCATGAAACATTTTTACTGCATTAAAAGGCCTTCACTTTCGGCATTAGACATTAGCTTGAAATTCATAGCTTCGTGAATTTTCTCTTAAAACAGACATATCAATTCTACCACACACCTGTATATGACTGTGCAACGTTTTCTCACGCACTTAATTCACCGTCAACCTCAATTGCGAGTTAACGTTTTGACTCTCTGTTGAACAAAATTCCAATTCACCGTTAACTCAATAAGTCAAAATGGGAGGAAAAAGCGCAACTAAAGTAGAGTAATCTAACCTAGTTGCAAACGGTGGGTTAGTCAACCGCGTATGTTCAGTTGAAGAAAATATAGCGGTTGCTTTAAATTGAATTTTATTGCTGCTTTTTTTAGACAAAGCTGTTAGTGATGTCTTAATTAAACGTTAATTGAATTAAAACTTTAATTTATTATAAACCTTAATTTAATATTAATTATAAACGATTGTATCATAATAGATTATGTAACTTCAAAATTGTGGGTTTTTTTTAGATATCTTAGCTGTCTAAACTCAAAATTATATTAATATGTAACGCATCTTTCAGTGTTCAATATGCTGACTTTTTGAGTACTTTTGGTAGCGGCATCTACAGAATCCCGATAGAAAAAATCTTATTAAAACGAAAGTTAAGGTCTTGATGCCAAAAAGAACAAGCATAAAAATTAAAGCCCGTTTACTTTATATACTTTAACATTGTTACAAAAGTAACTGTTTAATTTTTTTTTTTTTGTAGAACAGACAAATTGCAATTTTGAAATAAAAAAATAAGTAACTTTATTTTAATAAGTAAGTAAGAAGGTTTTGTTCTCTGTATACCATAAAAAAATTCCATCTTGAAAGTACAGTGGAACCCGGTTAAGACGCTCACGGTTAATACGCGATCTCGCTTAATACGCGGATCTTTTCTGGTCCCTTGAACATCGCCCATAGAGCTAATGTAAAAATATCACGTTTAATACGCGAACGGTTATTACGCGATCCCGCTTAATACGCGATAAATTTTCGGTCCTTTGAGGAAAAAAGTCACGCTTAAGACGCGAATTCATTGACCATTTCCTCCTCTCTTCTCGAGTGTTGCCAATTTAATGGATTTTTTTTATTCAGCTAAGAAACACTGTTCCCGAATAGTATTATTTACTTTATTTAATAACATATTAATAAAGGCAAAAATTAGTAATAGAAAATAGTGGTAGATAGTTGAAGAAAACAAAAACCCGCTAAATTAGCAAAACTGCAATTCTTCTTTGATCCCGCCTCGTAAGATTCTTTGTCTCTCACTTCGTGTATGTTTTTACTGTATTAGAGAGATATAGGTGAATTCAGGATACTCATACATGTTATAAAAATTATTATGATTAGACATGATCATACCAGTTATTAGTGAGGTTTCAAACGTACATTATATCACAATCATGATTTATAATGCATATTATAGGCAACAAAAAATGAAAGTTGTAACGAATAAACAAATATGACTGCAGTTGGATAATTCTTTTATATTTTCTTTACTTTTTACTATGCTAACATTACTTTTTACACAAGATTAATCAGGATAGTTTTCTTATACTAAAAAGAAGGACAGATTATAATGGTATTCATTATTACAAGTACTAAATATGATTTTTAAAACTCGGTTATACTTCAAAGATTTAATTTTTTTTTATTTCTGTTAAAAAAACTAATATTGTAGGGAAATTATTTTTGTTGTTGTATTTTTAGTTGCAACGTATTAATCGTCAATAAAGCCATGTTTGAATCCATATTTATTTTCCATTGTTATTCCAGTTGGTCCTATAAAAAGAAATAATAAGTTAAAATGGAATACAATTAAATCTAAATATATGTAAAAGACACAATTTTTGACCATAAACATATAAATGAAAGCTCTAAAGTTCATTCATACGTTTAAATGTGTAAATAAGACCAGTTCCTGTAACATTATACAAATCACGTTTAATACGCGATCCCGCTTAATACGCGACTTTGATCCACTCCCTTGAAACGCGTCTTAACCGGGTTCGACTGTATTCTTCCTATAAAAAGATTCGAACATTATAAATATTATTATTTATATATTATTAATAATACTTAATTTTAGTCTCTAAAGGCCCCACTCGCACCGGAATTTCGTAAGAAAGTTTTTCTTTTATAATATACATGAAACTAAGCTGCTATTATTGTTTTTTAAATATATTTGCTTAAAAATTCTGATGTCACTCAAAGATTTCAACATTTTTGCAATGTCGACAAACACAGTTAGCGTTTTAAAGTGCGGTTTATAAAAAGAAAAATTCCAAGTATGTGCTTTAAAATAAAAGACAGAACAAAATCATGTATGCTGATATATCCTCTTCGTGCTTCCAATAAAAGCTCATTTTCCTTACCTTTTTTGTTAAATCCTTTCTACCAGATCCACATAATCTCGCGAGTTCGTGCTGGAATTAGTTTCAAAATACGGACGACAAGTAACAGAAGAAAATAAAACAAAGACTCATAAGTTCTGAAATTTAAAGCTTATGTTATATTATGGAATCGCTGAAAGTCGAAAAATCATTTAATAATCTTTTAATAAATAATATGAGTGAAGAGTAAACTAATAATCAATATAGGGGAACAATAAAAAATAATTATCTATTTTTTATAGAGAATTTGAAAAGTGCAGATCAATTTAATAATCACAAGAAATCATGTGTACGCAAAATATAAGATCATTATACGATATGATTATACGATAAGTATATATACGAATATATATCAACAGAAGTATTTGATGGAAGAAACAAAATTTGTAAATTTAAATCATTGTTTTTGGAAATAAATATTCTTGCGTCTCATGTGTAACCTGACGTACATAGTCTAATTACACAGGCCTGCGAGGAAAAAAATACAAGGGTATTGATTGTTGAAATGTATGTATTTTTTGGTGCTAATTAAAAAACAAATAATGAAAAAATTCTATCACGGCACATTTTCTTGAAAAATATTGGGTCGATTGGAATGTCATGTCGTGTTGGAAAAATCAATTCGTACCGGTAAATTCTGCCAGGTAATTATTAGACATTAGATATCGGAATCAATGTCTTATAATTAAAAGATAGAATTTTCCGATAAGAATTGATTTCCCAACACGACACAACTTTCCGATAGACCCAATTGTTTTAAATCTTTTTAATCTATAACAAAATAATCGATTACTGAAAAATCAATTTGCCTCACCGAGAATCGATTTTTTTATACATAGATTTACATGGATAAAATCACTGTTGCCAGGTAGTACATGCAAAAATTGGCCGAGAGAATTCCTTTTCATATAGGATTTTAGCAAAAATATCGATATCGATGTTACAAAAAAATGTGATGTGATGGGGGAAAATGCAGGTCATTTTCGAAATCAGTCCACCAAATAACATAAAAATCAGCGAAAACTTCTTGCATTTTTCAATAACTTCAATTTCGCAGCCCTGTTTCATTAGGTGTGTAAAAATGTTCTATATCAGACTTTTTTCGGTTCATGACATTCTCTGAAAGAAAATTAAGCGTAGGTTTCAAATTTTTCTACAAGTAAACACAACTGAGCGTACTCTACAAGAAGAGATGCTAGGTTTAAAATATTTAGATACTCGAGATTTTAAATATAAATATAATAATAGTAAAGAACTAATGATCTGTATTTGGTTGGATGAATGGGGCTTTCTGTACTACGAACTTTTCAAACAAAGGAAAACTATTACTGGTGATCATTGTGCTCTTCCATCAAATCATTCGACAGACGAATTTCAGAAACGTTACATCAGATTGGACATACCCGTCAACCACTGATATTAGAGCATGAGAACACCTGGGAACGTATAAAGACCATGGCTTAGAAATCATAAATGATCTAAAATGAAATTTTTCCAAATCAGACGTACTCAGAATAACCAGATATTGAACTATGCGATTTTCATTTTAATCGCCCGTTACAAGATAGCTTATAAAAGCAGCACTCTCAGATTGAAGATAGAGTACGATAAGCAATAAACAAATTCATACCGTTGGTAACACCACAACGACATGCCTTCTTTCGATGCAAAAGAAAGTTTTCTGAGCGTCACACAATGTTGTGTAAAACTAATGTTGACTATATTGGTTTAAGCTTGTTATTAGAACTAACAAGTTAAAGTTTTTATACGCTTTTTATAATAAATAATGAAAAGTGGAAAGAATGTCTATATGGTGCAGCAGGTATTAGAGAATACACATTATAGGTAAAGTAACATGCTGTACATCTTACATTCAAAATACCGTTTTCATTTGCATATTTCTGTAATTTCTGTATGTTTAGGTATACTTTAGAAAATGGAAAACGAAGTAAAGATTACTTGTATTTAAAATATAAAAAACTAAAGAGCAACACAATGTAATATATATATCAGGTATCGTACGTGCCCTGAAATTTCAAGACCAAGAAAATTCTTTGGTACAAGTATTTTCTTATAGAAATTATCTTTTTAAATAAGGCGAAATTTTACATGCTAAACATAGATTTATTTTTCTTTAAAAAAAGAAATACTGATATTTCTCCTGATTTAATTTTTAGATCATGAGATTTGAGCCTATTGATATCCGAATTCCCAGAAATATCCAAATGTGATACCAAAATTAGGTATTTGTATTGTAATTTCAATGTTTGGTTCAGCTCCTTTCTGTAGACCACTATTTCGGCCAAGAGTTATATCCAAAAATGAAGGCTAAACAGTGCAGTAAAACTGTTTCTGGAAATCTGGAAATTATGTATAGAAATAAACTGGGACAATATTTTTCAGAAAGAGCATACGACTCTCTGAAAAAAATATAGCACTATTTTAAATTATGTAAAGATAAACATGCAAACAGCACACAATTAAATAGCAAACATTTAAACATCAAATCATTTCATTCATATTAATTCATAGACACATGATTCCCAAAAATTTCTTCACGCCATTTTCAGAGAAACATCCAAAATTCGGCCATAAATATGAGGTATTCCGATTCTTTTCGCCTGACTGTATCCTTCATTTTTTTCGAGGAATCAAAAGTTTTCACCAACATACACTCAAATGCTTTTTTTTCACAAATACAATCCTTCCTTGTATGCTAAAACTTCGAAAAAATTGAACTCATGAAATTCAAATGTGTAATTAAATGTATAATTACAAAATGTGCAATTACAAACTATGACTAGAAGAAAATTAATTATCATTTTGTGAGAGTCGCCCGGCCTCAGAATATTACGACTCGTGTTTTCCTTTCCATGAACGCTAACAGTTTTCTGAGTTGAATGAAAAGAAAATAATTTTTTGACACAACTTAAAGAGTTGTTTTGTACTGTGCGTGATAACTATATCCTTCTGTTTTTCTTTCTAAAACAAATGTGTTTTGTCAATTAATTTTAATTTAAGATAATATATCTTTTCGTATTATGAGAATTAATATTTCTAAGTTAAAACCTTCTTTTTTATATACTTTAAAGAACGAATTGTTGAACAAAAACGTTTCATACACTGTAAAAAAAAATCTGTGAAGTTACTAAAGTTTTTCTAGGAAACTGGGATTCCTAGAACTTTTCATGTAACGGCAACAACAAAATTTCATGTAACAGACACACTTTTGCGCCGAAAATCAAAAAATCTGTAAGGTTACTAAGAATTTTTTTGGAAACTGGGATTCCGAGAACTTTTCATGTAACTGCAGCCAGGGTTACAAATAAAAGTTTAGTAAGATTACTGAAATTTTAGCAGATTCATTTGTAAAGTTACAGATTTTTGTAGCTTTACGAAAACTAGTTTTGTAGATTTGCAGCTTTTTTCGTACAGTTACAGGTGAAAGTTTAGTAAGCATGTAACTTTACATCTGTAGAACTACAGATTTTTTTTTACAGTGTATAATAAGCAAATGAAATTATATTAAAAAAGACTTCGGATATAACAATTACATATTGCAAAAATATTGAAAGTATAAATTATAGCTATAACAAAATATATTTAGAAATCTTATAACGTTTGATAGTGTGTTAGTTTTGGCATTTAGGCAAATAAACGGAATTTTAAAATCATTTTTTATTTAAGTACAGAATGGTTAAAATTAAACTGACGGTACTCAGAGGCTCAAAGATCCGGTTCCACTGAACGGATCTGAATGAAACTTCAAATATATGTTATGTAGATTGTGCGGCTTAGGTTTTCGTAAACTAAATTTGAAATTTCACCAACAGATGGCACTTTAACGAAGTAAAATTAACGATAATTGTTCAAGGAATATTTTATTTATTTACGCACCTGCATAGTCTATGTGCATACCTCGTCGGCCAATTCTGAAAGCGATATCAACGGCTGCACGCAACATATCAGCAGGAATGCAGGATACATGGCGTAAGCTTCAAGCTCTCAAGTACACTTCATTAGTTACACGTCCTTGATAAAATATAGATTTGAGAAAACCACAGCCAGAAATCACAAGGTTTCAGATCTGGTGACATTGCTCGCAATGCAATCGGAAAGTACACGAGATGACACACGCTTGAATCACATTATTTACACGTTTAGCGGTATGAGAGGGTTTTTCTCCATCTTATATGAATATTCTGGTAGCCTAACAACATCTTTGCCTTAAAGCCGGGACGACATGATTCCTCCAAGAGTCCTGATGTATCGCGTATGACTGAATACCTACAAAACCCGTTCATTGTGAATTCTTTGAAGAAATACGGTTACAAAATGAAATGTACCGTGACTCCACACCATGCCGTGAAGTATGGGGAATGTAGCGGCCGTTTTGCACAGCATGAGGTTTGGTGGAACCCCATATGTGGCAGTTCTGTGTGATCCCAGCATCATCTAATAAAAAATGAGCCTCGACATTCCATAAAATATACGATGGCCAGTACTCGTGAAATTGCATCCTTGCTAGAAAACGCAAAGCAAAAGTGATCTTGCTGTTTCAACTGATGCACGAAGTACTTCTTGAAAAGGTAGACCTTCAGAATTTTGCTTAAAATCATGCGCTGTCTCCGGAATGTTCAATGACCGTACTAATGAGTGGTCACTTATAGTAGCAATTTAAGAACTTGAAGATGTTTCAGCTGTTGCATTGCAACTTTTTCCAGAATCGCCGGATCAGTTGCACGTACTCCTCTTTGTGGTGCAACATCCAGAGACATGTTTTTTTTTTTTTTTTTTTTTTTTTTTTTTTTTTTTTTTAACTTACGAATCATGCCTTTAAATGCATTTACGGACATGTTTACACTCCATAAGGGAACAAGGGAGTTTAAAATCCTTAAAAGAATTTTTTTTTTTGTAAATTTCACCTTAAATGTTATTCAAGGGTACATTATATGCATTATGGCATGCCTTTATCACAAAAAAAATATTTTTGAGAAAAAAATGGAATTTTACGCGTCGTCTTAGAAATCTTCGAAATGCCCCCTACGCATTCCATATAAATGAAAATCCCCAATATTTTTTATACAAGTTTCGTTTATACGTAGAAATAAAATAGAGCATGGAATTTTACATATTTGAATTTAAAGGTTTAAAAAAATGAAATTTTTTGAAAATTTTTCGAAAAAATTTCAAAATTTTTCATTTTATTTATTTATATATTTATTTATTTATTTATTTTTTTTGTAAATTTTATCTTAAATATTATTCAAGGGTACATTATATTTATTATGGCATGCATTTATCACAAAAAAAAAAAATAAAAAAAATTGTTTTTGAGAAAAAAAAATGGAATTTTATCTATATATTATTTAATTATCTTAGAAATTTTCGAAATGCTCCCTGCGCGTTCCATATCAATGAAAATCCCCAATATTTCTTATAAAAGTTTGGTTTATATATATAAATAAAATAGAGCATCGAATTTTATATAATTGAATTTAAAGGTAAAAAAAAAAAAAAAAAAAAAAAAAAAAAAAAAAAATCGTAGAGCTAAAAATTCTGAATAAAATTAGTACCATCTTTAATACTTTTGTTCAAAATTAAGGTCGCAATTTCCTTTCAAAATTTTACCTTAATCGCTAATCAAGAGCTTGAAGCCAGGAGAGACCAAGTTAACTTAACAATATCTCAAAACAGCTAATTCTATCAAAAACATTGTCAATACAAAAGTTGTAAAGCCCAAAATTCTGAGTAAAATGATTACCTATACTAAATGTTTTTGTTCAATATTAAGGCCGCAATTTTGAGATATTGTTAAGTTAACTTAGTCTCTCCTGGCTTCAAGCTCTTGTTTTGACAAATTTTGAAAGAGAATTGCGACCTTAATGTTGAACAAAAATATTCATGATGGTACTCATTTTATTCATAAATTTAAGCTCTACAACAATGTATTGACAATGTTTTCTATAGAGTTAGCTGTTATGAGATATTGTTAAGGAAATTTTTAAAAACGTGTTTTTTGAAAATAAATATGTACATATTTTCTAACATTCACCAAGTACGAAGAAGAAAACACAGTAAGTTCATTTTAGACCTAAACTGAAGGGATTAAAACAATTTCCAGTTTTCTCCTAATTAATTTTGAGTTCAGTCCCCTGACAACGTGTATAATAGGGTGGATCGCTGTTATATGGTAAAAAAAAAAAAAAAAAAAAAAAAAAAAAAAAAAAAAAAAAAGTTACAATAATCAAAACCTACCTATGCGGAAAATATGTTCTATTGTAAGGAGATTAAGAAAAAAATAATTTTAAAAATAAATTTTAAATTTTAATACTGCCGCAAGGGGGTTGAAATTTCGAAAAATATTGGAAAAATGATCTAATTTTCGTTAGATGATTTTTGAGTCAAAATAGTTTTTTTTTAATATTAATCAAATACTACCTATGCGAAAATGATATTATATTGTATTTGGATTAAGAGAAATATAATAAAAAAATTAATTTCAAAATTTAATACTGCCACAAAAGTGTTGAAATTTCGAAAAAAAAATGGAAAAAGACCTAATTTTCGTTAAATGACTTTTCATTCAAAATAATTGTTTTAATATTAATCAAAACCTACCTATACGGTAAAGATTTTATATTGTATGGATATTAAGCGAAAATTAATTAAAAAAATTAATTAATTAAATTAACTAAATTCCAAATGCCGCAAGTGTGTTGAATTTTGGAAAGAAAATTGAAATTCCACCATTTTCGCCTCTGCAAAAATTACTGAAACATGCCGATGTTAAGAAAAGGCATGATTTGGCCCTACATTTGGGTCTGGCTGCGATATGCCAACGAATATGCTTCTTACCTACGAAAACCTACTAATAAAAGTGAGTATATTGCCATTCAAAAGAAAACAGAAGTAAGGAAACAAACATTTACACTTTCCTCTTCATGTGAAGAAGTTGCTAAAAAGTTAGTACAGACCTGTGAACGAGCTTCAATCCCAATAATTGACTACTACAGTATTTTGAGAAAAATTCGATCATACCACGACAAATATCACACTCTTCTTATATTTTACAAAGCAAGAAAAGAGATTGAAAGCTACCGCAATCAGATGGATGCTTTCCGGAAAAAAGCAAATGCTCTATTTTATATATCGATGATTACTTGTAAATCGTTTGAAAGTTGCTGCTGTAAGAAAGAACACAAATTACCGATGAACGAGAGAGAATTCTATTAGACCAGTGGACTGACAGAACACTGGTAATCGGGCCACAAGATTGGAAAGTCACTTTACAAATAACTAAGGCCAAGAGCGTTATGTTCAGAGAAACAAAACGCTGCCTGAGGTATCTTCGAGTTCAATAGATATAAATATAAATATAAATAATGAGTGTAAATTGAAGCGGCGCATGTGCGAACATAATGGCTTTTCTGCACCAAACGCTGACAACATCACTGTCACACCTATAGTGACGAAATTTCCATCCGCAGAAAAGCATTGGATCGTTTTGTCATTTCCGACCGAGCAGGCGCTGCCATAGGGTCAGCCGACCTTCAAGATATGGACATTATCTCACAATGCGATGTATCGAAACTAGTTGACATATATAAATTTCGGCGTGAGAGAACAAAGGCAAGAACCACCCTGTCGTCGAAATCAGTTGTAAATGATTATGACCATGATCCTTTTGGTTTATACTTCGATGGACGTAAAGACAGGAATATACCACTAGATGAAAACAGAGGAAAAGTCATAATAGAAAAACACGTAAGCTTGGTAAAAGGACCTGGTTCCGAGTACATCGGCTACATATCTGTAAATTTCGGGACAGAGCAAATCGTTGGTAAGAAAGTTAGTTGTTATCGGACATGTCAAAGGAGGTGTTATTCTAGACATGGAACTGATCCTGAAGCATTCACTATGATGGTTTGTGTGACTGTCACAAGCCAGTGAGCTTCCCCTACGTCATCTTTTCGCGCACGTCTATGGAACAACGACTGGCCCCAGAAACTTCACTGGCGAAAAAAAAATGTTAGCTGGATGTGAGAAGCTTTCAGTTCAATGGAATGCGCACAGTGTGAAGTAATTAACAAGAAAGCCTTAAGTACTAATCAACTTTGCTTAATGGAAATTTGTGAAACTACCAACTGCGGACAATGCAGCGAAAATCTATCGAAGAGAAACCCTGAGAATGTTTGCCACCCAAGTTGGCTTACAACCGTGAACAGAAACCTCAGGCTCTATTTAGCTTACGAAAAGCCATCCGAGGTTTTAGTAACATTAACGACGTTCATCGTAAAAGTCTATGCGCCAGTGTGCTTCAAGATCAAAACGAAATAATCAGTAATCTATGGTGCACAGAATTCGCATCAATCTATCGTTCTCTCGGGTTATTTGTCGAGTGATCTGAAGAACGACATAGACCCTGTTATTAGAATAAATGTTTTTTTTGGCCATCCTGAAAATATACTGATATGGATGTTAGCTGACGACAGAACTCACATAAGGCAATTAGCCCTTCAAAGAATTCTAAAAGTTCGCGAAGTCAAACGGCCTACTGTAATCCCAACCAATTGCAATGAATAATAACCGTATTTTCAATTTACTAGCTATTGACCTTTTTGCGAAGGATTATATAGATTTGATTAAGTGGGGAAATGTCACGGAACCTCCACTTACTGAACGATTTAGTGACGACATGATTTCAGACGCAATAGTGAATTCCGGTGGCAATCTACTATCTATCTGGTAATATCTACTATCAAGAGGTTTCCTTGCCACACTCAAGATACAGAACTAATAGTCAAAACAGTCACGGAAGCATCTTATGCTGTCTGTGAACCACAGAAAAGTGACGTTTTTGTAAGAAATCGTATCGAATCACGAAACCTCATACCAATTTTCAACGCCAAACGTGATTACCGCTCACTGTAATTTGGACGATTTCTTGGATTTTTCTCGATTTAATATTTAAAAAACTGTTAAATAAGAAGTTAAAGTTTTCTTGTAACCAAGTAAATGTCCTCTTATTGCAATAAATATTAAAAAGTACTAAAATGTATGTTTAGCTGAACAAAAATCACTTTGAACTTTTTAAAGTAAAAAAACTCAAATACATAAAATTCAACCACCTTGCGGCAGTATTAAATTTTGGAATCAATTATTTTAATTACTTTTCTCTTAATCTCCATATGATAGAAAATCTTTTCCGTATAGGTAGGTTTTGATTAATATTAAATAATTATTTTGAGCCAAAAGTAATCTAGCCAAAATTGGGTCTGTTTTCATTTTTTTTCGAAATTTCAAACCCTTTGCGGCAGTATTAAATTTCTAAATTAATTTTTTTAATTATTTTTCTCTTAATCTCCATACAACAGAACATCTTTTACGTATAGGTAGGTTTTGAAATTGTGAATTTTTTTTTCGATCCACCCTATTGTATAAAACTTTAAAGTCGAATTGTGACCCTAATATTCAACAAAAATATTAAGTGTAGGTTCTCCTTTAACTCAGAATTTTAAGCTCTTCATCATTTGTATTGACAATGTTTTTGACAGAGTTAGCTGTTTTGAGATATTGTTATGATATTTAAAAAAAACGTGTTTTTTGACTATAAATTTATACTTATTTTCTAACGCTCATCTACTAAGAGAAGGAAAACTTAGCATATTCATTCTAGAGCTAAGCTACATGGATTAAAACAATTTACAGCTTTCCCCTAATTAATTCCGAATTCAGCCGTTTTTTCCTCCCCTGCTACTGGGCTATTTATACAAACTTGACTTCTAAAAAATAGTCAATATATACTTTACTTCTCATAACAGAATGATCGAAAATTGTCATCCAAAAACATTATGTATTCCTATTCTTGTTAATTAACTATTTCTTCTGCAAAAATTCAAGCTTCTCTTCAAAATAAAATCATATTGCATTTCTTTAGATCTTCAACGAAATTATAATCAAAATGCAGCACTTTACGTCATACAGAAACTTCAAAAAAATGAACTCATGATATTCAAACATGTAATTAAATGTGTGAGAATGTAATACTTGTAAATTACGAGCAGAAATAAACTAATTACATCTCTCTCTCGGTATTTCGCGGTCACAGAATATTAGAATGTGTAATGAAAATGTGTTTTTTCCACTGAAGCGGTTACAGTTTCCAGAGGTGTAAATCAAACAGTCTCTATGGACTGTAAGCTGTAATTACATTCCATTGTTTTCGCTTTCTGAAACAAAAAGTTACTTGTTGAATAATTCTAATTTCTAATTCAAAGTGATATACCGTTTCGACTTTGAAGATTATTTCTTCTGAATGGAAATTTTCTTTCGAATGTTTTTTAACATGCCTTTTCATAACCTACTGTTATGAAGGTTATTATATTATTTAATATATATATATATATATATATATATATATATATATATATTAAATTATATACAAAATGTTTTATCGAAGAATATGAGATCAAAAATTATTATTTAAAAAGCAATTATGATTTCTTTAGCGTGTTGTATATAATTTGTTTTATCATGTTCTTTATCATATTATTCACTTGTACTGTTATGAAATGTAACAATATCTTGAGCAATAATAGAACTAGCCACATCGATCATTTAGGCGCTTCTTACTTCTGAATGTAGCTGAGAGTACATACGATTACAAATACAGAAATATTGTTCAATTTGATCAGTCTGCACGATCTCATTGCACTTCGCTCAAGGAAGTCTCTTGAAAATGTCTTAAAAATGTATTTATTTTTATTTAAGCTATGAACAATAGCTAAGGTCTGATTGAATTGAGGTACACTGTATTTTTAAGTGAATAAAACTATTACGTCCTGAAAACAAAAATTGTTTCTTGCAGTTTGCTGCATTATCCCTTAACCCTCTCTTAACTCCTGCGCAACCCGAAATATGCTCGGGCATGCATTTTTCCATATAATTAGTACTAATTAGTTATTCCCAACAGTTATTTTTTAGCGAAAATTCTGTTGATTAACCAGGACATTTTCACCGATTGCGATAGTCAAAAATTTCTGCTTTAAAGAACCAGTGATAAAAGATTAAAAATTCTGTAAAAGACGCTCTTCGCGAAGAATTACTTGCGCAACGAAAGAATTAACCTTAACACGGGCAAATCAATTATTTTTCTGAAATGTGGAAATGTTTGACTGCAACCAGAATCATTGAACAAACTGATATGGAGAAAAAAAGACATTTTTGCAATTACATTATGAAAGCAATTTTATTTCTTAAAATTTCTGGTACAAAACCGGGAGTTGGGAATTAAAATTAAGTAGGAACCCACCAACTATGCGTAGAATTTTCCAAAAATTCCTTAATGAGAATGGAATAAAAAAAAACTTTTTGAAAGGTTTTTGGATACAATGAAAAAGTATTTTTAAGAGCCTAATAGTGGTTCTATATAGAACAATTATTGAAGTGCAGCAACTTGAAAACATTAAAAGGGTAAAAGGCATTTTTAACTTATATTAGTCAGCGCAATCCATTCTCTTTCAATTCAATTTTTATGCTAATATGAATGTTTTTTATGCATTAAATTACAAAAAAAGTAAATTTATGTACTTATAAAACAATACTTCTTACACATAAATAGGTTTTAAATATAAAATTTATTAAATACTTTCTAACTCTACACAAAGCTTTATATATTTTTAAAAATAAAGGTAACCTAGATTTATTTGAATTTTTAATATTAATGACACTTTAATAAATGAACACTTCATAAATAACACTTTAATAAATGAACACATTATAAATAACACTTTAATAAACAGCACTTTAATAAACAGCTCTTTTATAAATAACAATATATATAATAAATATTACTTAAGTAAAGTAGTAAAAAGTATATTTGAACATCGATATTTTCCCATCTAACATTTAAGAAATATATCATTTAGAAATTTAATCGTTACAGTTAATTCATATTTTTTCAAATGAAAACATGTTATTTTCTAATTTTGCTATTATAAAAAAACGAAGTTATAAAAAAAGTTAAATGCCAAGACTCTTCTATAATAAAAAGTTTTCATCTTATACAACATTTCCCAAAAATTCCATGTGTTATTTTTTAATAAAGCGAATGCATGTGCTTACATAAAAAAATAAACATATTTCATACGTGCATTTAGAATGACGGATTAAATAAAGTATACAGTTTTATTACCTTAAAAATAATAAAAGTAAAACATTAAAACACTATTTCTTTTGATTCAGTTAATTAGGCGACAAATCTTTTAGTATGTAATAAAACATAAATCTTCCAGAGCCTTTTAACTCCTGCATGTTTCTTTTAGATACAAGCTTTTTGTTTTGTTTTGTTTTGTTTAAGCAATTGAAAAAAAAATCGCATAAATTCTAAAACATATTTTTTTTATTGAAGTAGGAAGAGAGAAAAACTGGGTAGGACATTGGAGGAAACATTTTTTTCATTAATAATGACGCATTTGTAGTAAATTTATAATTTAAAACGTATATAATTGTAGTATCAAATAATGTATTTTATTATCTAATTAATTGAAACTGCGTGTGATAAAGCTAGATCAAATACTTTACATAGAGAATTTTCAACTATTCTCAAAATGAACAATACATTAAATAACAGACTCATGGACGATAATTTGTTTCACATTATCGTTTAATCCTATGACAGGAAAAACAATCATATGTTCACACGAATAGATTTAAATAAAATATTTATTATCGTGAGCATGGTATATAGAACAGCAAATTTAATCATACTTCGAGTGAAATGAATTAAAATATTTAGAAAAATTAACATTTAATTTTCTTTTCATATTTCTATATTTCTCCTTTCATTTTGTGAAATAAAATCAAATGTATATTTTAAGAAATTAAATGCTTTATCACTAAGCGAGAAACAATATTATATTTTTTAGAGCTAGATATGTCTGCATTCTGAAAGTATTATTTATAGAAATAAATATTTATTTTCTTTTTCATATTTCTATATCTCATTAATCTACATACATTTTTGTAAAATAAAAGTTATAAATCAACATCCTATTTCAAGCTACATATAAAACACACAACAATGAATGAGGCGCCATTCGAAATGTTTTTAGAGATCTCTGCCATAGTACACTCACATTTCGTTAAAACCCTGTTTGTTATTAAAATTTAAATTAATCAAAAATTCTTATGTATCACAGGCGAAAATGTATTTTAGGGTGAAATTGTATTAGTTTACGTAAACCCAAAATTATCGATTTACTAAAATAATATAGATGCCGTGATCAGCCAAAGATACAAAGTTGCTTGAATTAGTTATTTTAAAACGACTTATATAAATGGTTTATCCTGGAAAAAACGCTAAAGGCTGCTTCTTACCCTATTTAATCAAGTTATATTTGTATTAACCAACTTCCCATTGGTGTTGCGTTCACGCAACGGTCAAAGTAATTGCTTATGTTTAAACAAATTACCTTCCCACCACTATCACTAATATTTTGGAATTTAAAAAATTGCCTTATTTCTTGGCAGATTGTGCTATTTTAGTAAAGCGAAAATTACCTTTCTGAATTTGTGGTGGCAACTTTGAAAAATTAAAAAAAAATTCTTCTTAATAGTTTTGGCGGTTAATGGGTTAAAATAAAAATTTCTTTATTTATTTAGAGAATAATTAATATATCTCATTTATTATTCTTTTTAATTTGATGTGCTGTTGCAACATCATAAAACGAAATTGAATATAAACAAAACTGCTCTGATAACTTTTTTGTAATATATATATATATATATATATGGGAAGTAATTTACACCACTAAACCCAGTCTATTTCATTCCTGAAACGTAACTCCGCCTTAATGATATTCTAGTGATTGGTGACTACGCATGCGCGCTAGAGCTAACCTTCGGTACGACAGACGCTCATGGCGAGCGGGAACTGAAGTGAGATGGGGAAAAAAAAGAATATTAGAATATATTTTGGCGGTGAATGAAGAGGTATGCTGAAGAATGTTGGAAGGAGGTGTATAAAAAAGTGAGATGGATGTGCTAACGGCAATCAGACTGAATTTAAGATGTATTTGTAATCTTTGTAAATAACCTTTGTAAATAATTTAGAATATAACGACATAACCAGGAATGACGACTGTTTGTTGTGTTCACAGTAGTAATTTATTGTGTCAGAAAATAAAATTATCTCTCTCTCTATATATATAATTTTGTTAAATGCACAAGTGACGCCATAAATGAATAAATTCGTGACTGGTTACAGAGGATTCTGAGTTGCGCAGAAACTCAATGCCTTCTCGATGTACAATGAAATACATCATAAAAAAGAAGAGAAGAAGTACATTAGTAGTGTAAAACAATTGCGTACTTAAAATAAATATAGATAAAATTAATAGACAGTTAAGAAAAATAAGTAGAACGGGTCAAGAAATCTGCTGAATGCCCACAACCGTACGAATGCCGCCTGCAGACAATCCTGATTTTAAAAACACCATCCCCATTATAGAACATTCCAACAGTGCAAATACCTAACGAACTAACGAATTGAAGAAGAAATGAATAGAAAGGCAGAAAAAAGTCTATTTAAGATTACAGCCACGCGAGCGACTAATCCAAAAATTGTGATGATTGGGCTTCACCAAAATGGTTGTCCGCAGTAGAAAGAAATAAAAAGTATAGGAAAGAGTTCAAAAATGTGCATATTTTACACACAGTCGAACTCCTAGCAAAGCCGGAAACAATTTAAAATAAAAACACTTTACGTGACCATTCATTTAAAAACGTAATATACAGAAAATTTCAATAGTACATTGGAGTCAAAAGAAAAATTTAGACTCGTTTACTGTTAGATTTATTAATGAAGCTTTCCATCAGATCACTGAAGGGAAATACACTACTCAAGCAAATTAGGGGAGCAAGCAAAAAAGTGAATAGAACAGTGCAAGACAGCCATGTATGGGCATAAAATTGATAGTACACGCGTATCAATGCGTAATACAGAAAAAAAGACGCAAAAAAAATTGTAAGGGAGATTTTATTCTCTGAAAAGATGGAAAGAACATGAAAAGATGGTTTAAGGCAAAAATTTGATTTCATGTGAATGATAAAAAAAAAAAAGTATTGTTTAGAAATGATTCAAGATTTTTAATATAGTGTGTGGTCTCCTCGAAGATCTAAGACTGCTGCACACCTGTTTTCCATGGATGCGATGAGGTTATCCATAAGACTTTGGGGAGTACTGTTTCACTCCTAAAGAATTGCAATCTCTAAGACCCGGACAGTAAAAGAAGACCTTGGTCTCGCAGCAATGCGTCGTCTGAGTATGATTCCAAACACGCTCGATCGGATTTAGGTCAGGAGAGCATGCTGGTCATTCCATGCGCTGTATTGTTTTAGCTTCAAGCATTTTTTCCACAAGACGAACTTTAAGAGGTCTAGTATTATCATGCATGGAAAAAAAGAAATCACTAATTGCTGCAACATAAAATACGACATGAATTCTCAGTATCTTGTCTGTATAACTCTGGACCGTCAAAGTGCCATTCCGAATGACATGCAGGCTCGTATGTCCACCTATGCTGATTCCACCCCATAGCATCAACCCACCACGTCTGTAATGTGTTCTTTCACGAACGAATGTGAGATTATTTTGAGTGCCTTTTTCTCTCAATGCCAAAACACATCATATTTCACATCCAGATTGAATCGGGACTCGTCTGTAAACAGAATGTGACTCCAACAACCTTGCCTCCAAACTCGATGTTTAGTTGCCCAACTTCTTTAAGCCGCACAGTAACTTGAGATCAGCGGAATGCAGAGCATTGGTTTTCGTGCATAGAGACCACCCTGATAAAGCCTATTTCGCACTGTTTGGCTGGACAACATTCGTCCTGTGGCCAAAAACAACTGTGTTTGCAGCAGAGTAATATTGCCCGTTCCGTCTCGACGAGCTATTAACAGGATATATCGGTCATCAGTTCCTGTGGTAGCACATGGCCGACCTTGCTCTTGTCCATGTCTACCATTAAATATGTCCTGGAATCGATTCCACAGCCTCGCATTGACAGTTCTTGCTATTCCAATAGCGTCCGCTACACTTCCTTGTGTTTCCCATTATCAACTGTCATTAAAACACGCCAAACCATGGATTTCGTTAAATCACATTGTTGTGACATTTTCAAGTCACATTTTCTCAAAACACAAGCTGAACAATTGAATTTAACAACTGAGACAATGAAACAGACGTTTCTGCAAAATCCCGATTTCTACACGTACCTCCTTTTTCTACTTTTTGACGTCATAAACTTTAATTTGCATGAGAAGTTTTTTTATCTGTTTTCTACTACGCTTTAAATTATTGATGCTTTATTTTACGTCACTTATCGGTGTAAATATTTGCGCAATATTGTTAAAACCATGTGCTCCCCTAATTGTTTTGAGCAGTGTAATTTTAACCCATTAAGCGCCATTGCTCCCATTTTGGGAACATTATTTTGGAAATTTATTTTTTAAAACTTGTTTAAAAAGACGAAATTCAGCTTTTTGACCGCTTTCGCAAGAAAATGTTAAAAAAAAATAACTTACTAATAAAGATTACATTTTTTATTTAAAATATGTTTATAACTATCTATCGTCTAATACTGCCTAAATCCGTAGTTAATAAGTGTAATAGATTGATCATAATTCATGAAAGAACGAGTTGCTCCCGTAACGAGAGCAATGGCGCTTTCGTTAGTTTTGAAGGTTAGACGGAAAATCTCAATTTAGGAAGATCCAATACTGTGCTTTTATTATGAGCGTGAAAACAGTCTGTATAGAAGCTTTAGAAACGCTTTTTTTTCATTCCTAGTAAACTTTTCTTGGAAGTGTTACTCTGAAAATATGTTTCTTACTTTATTAGATATCTTCTTTTTGCTAAAATATATACTTTAGCAGGCTTTTTTATTTGTATTTCGATTTTAAGAAGAATATGCCTGTGAAATTTTTAACTGTGTCTCAAGTGTTGGATTATTTTGAACAAGTAGGATCACAGGAACCGACTAGCAAATTGGACGCTTGGTGTCCTGGACGCTTCCAGTTCTTCATGCCCCCTTAGATTGGTTGATTTACTGATACAAGTTTTTTTTTTACATGTTACACACTTATTCTTTGTCATTTCATCGCACATTAATATCTTAAATATCATATTTTTCAGAATTATGACTTTTTTAATGGAAATTTAGATGAAATTATGAAACATTTTGTGCCCGTCAGAAATTTTTCGTGCCCAGGGCATGAGACCCAGGTGCCTGTACGATAAACAGGGCCTGTAGGTTCAGATTATTATTCGCATGATCCGGAAATCTTTTGTTTGCCACCTGATCCCGGAATAGTAACAGATGAAGAATATGTAATAGAAAACAATTTATGCGACAATTTACATCGTGATCTATCTGTTGAGGTTGAGCTTTCCGTACATTCAAAATCAAAAGTCAACGAAGAAGTATGTGATTTACTAATTAAAAAACGAGAAAAAATTAAACGTATAAAAATTGTTCAGTCGTCTTTCATGTAAAATAGAAGGAAAAAATAATGTAATGATGAAAAATAAAGAGATATGTAATGAAAATGCTTATAAAATGGTAAATTGATTTTTTTTATAATAAATGTAAATGTTTATTATAATTGTAGATGGAATTTATCTCTATTTCTCATAAAATGTCTGTTTCAGAATGATATAGTCCTTTTTATTTTAAAAGAATTGAAAAACAACTGTTATAACTACACGGAGGCAAAAGTATATTTCTGTAAAAACAATTACCCCCATTAAGCGCCATTGCTCCCATTTCGGGAACATGCTGTTTTTCATAAATAATCAAATTATTTTGATTTTTTTTTTCAGAAGTACTTTAATGACATCCTCTTCATTAAGAAAAAACAATGATTCCATAAAAAAATCGGTTAATTTATATAGCGGCGATTAATGGGTTAAGAAGGAATATTTTTACTTTCTTCTATATTTACAAGTAGAAAGTATTAGATTCGTGAAAATTTTTTACTTTCGGTTTTCGGTAGATTTACACGTTTTAGGGGTCAGAGGTTCCAAAAAACATGGTTTTACAAAATGTCTGTCTATGAGTCTGTGAGTCTGTCTGTCTATCTGTATGTGACACAAATTTTTTGGGCGCTTTACCTCAAGAACAAATGCACGGAATTTAATAAAAATTTATATTCAGTTAGTCCATGATATAAATTAGTGCTGATTAGTTTTTGGTGCAAATCGCTTAACACATGGTGCTGTTATGCAGAATTTTACGATTTCCACAATAGCTCAATCGCCAGAAGTAATGCACGGATTTTCATCAAACTTCAGAATCAGTTAGTCCTTGACATGAATTGATGTTCTATACATTTTGGTGTAAATCGCTCAAAAGGTGGCGCTGCTATGCTGCATCTTTTGTAATTTCAGCAATAGCCCTATCTCAAGAACTAATGCTTGGATTTTCAACAAACTTCAGATTCCGGTATACCTAGATATGAATTAGTGCTGTTTAGTTTTTGGTGTAAATAGCTCAATAGAGGGTGCTACTATGCAGCATTTTTCACGATTTCCACAATACCTCAATATCCAGAACTAATGCACGGATATTCATCAAACTTCAGATTCAGTTAGCCCTGGACATTAATTGACGTTTTACAGATGTTGGTGTAAATCGCTCAACAGGTGGCACAGCTATGCTACATTTTTCAGAATTTCCGCTACATCTCTATCTCAAGAACTAATGCACGAATTTTCATCAAACTTCAAATTCAGTACTTTGATATGAATTGGTGCTAAATTTATGAAATTTCTTGTACTATTTAAATGATTTAATTGACGTCATTTATACAGAAGAAAGTTTTTTTATGGCTACAACATACTAGTTTAATTTTGATGTGTTCTAGGACACTGTTGAATTTGGTGGGAAATTTGAGAAGAGGACTGACATATAGTTCGTCTTTCATTAGAATCTCAGCTATCGTCTGAGAATTCGTGGAACTCATAAAGGTACTGAGTTGGAGTAAGTTTCATATTTTATGGGCAATTGTTTTGTCTCTTTTTTTTCTCTGTCGCTGGAGGATTTTCGGGAATAGCGGCAGCTTTTGAATAGCTTTTAATGAATTGAGTTTTTATTGGAAATTTTCAGAATGCTTTCTGTAGTGATGGGTGCTATAATGCTCAATTGCAGAATTTCTGAGGTTTTTGGGTGGCTCACGGGACGAAGTTTATACATTTTATTCGTTAGATAAGTGTTATCTTCCACATCTCACGCAGTTCCCAGACAGCAAAATATATCGAAATCAATTAGGCCGTTTATCGAAATTATCGGCGGAATATCGGTAATCGCTGATATTATTATGATGTCAATAGATCATACTCTGATCAAGTAGTCCAATGCTGGTATCGGCAGGAAATCGCACTAACTGATAGATTTGAAATGTTAATATTTACTCCAAAAAAAAAAAAAAAAAAAAAAAAAAATTGACCGACTTTCCTGGGGTGACTAATGCCCGACAATGTGTGTCCCCTCATCAATACCCCCTGCAGTTTTAGTACATTTCCGAATCACTTGACTGACCAGTCTATCTCAAGGTCTTTCTCTCCCACCTTATCCAACCCCTCAAGGTTTTGTTTTTCTTTTTATGTTGCAAGCAAGGTCATTTTTAACTAGACAGAGAAGGGATACGGAAATGCGAAGAAGTTATGTAAAGTGAGAGAGTGAGTATAAATTTCTTATCATTTTCTTCAAAACTTAGCAATTTTTTATCTTTCAAAAATAAACGATCGCCCGATATATACCGAAAATATATCTAGAAATTAGAAGGAATTTTTGCACACTTTTTATGGAATTACGAATAGTTACTCATACTTAAAAATTTGCTTTAAAAATAGAAAAAAGTGAATTATATACTTGATGCATAGACTAGATTGTTTTTGTGATTTGCATGACTAAATTAAAAATAAAGAATATTTAATAATAAAATTAAAACATTAAACAACTGTTTGCGTTTTTTTCTTTCTTTTTTGTTTCTTTCTTTAAGTTAGGATTAGGGAAAGTATGAAAAACTGGAAATATTACCGTAAGGAATAGCCTACTTGAATGAGATGTTGTAATATAAATCCTGAATATTTTTTACCTTGCAAAAACAGTAATAAGGGGGGGGGGGGGGCGGGTAAGAAAAACCTAGAATGTGAGAATTTAATTTCTTAATTTTTTCGGGATTTATGAAAAATTATTACCAATAAATTTTTATGCGTCGCAGGAAATAAAACAATGCTTTCTTTTATAAATTAAATGCATCACTGAAAACGTGAAACATTTTAGTTTATTAATACTGTATTATTAGTTTAGACCTGATTAAAGTTTTAATGTTCGAAATTATTTTGATATATATATATATATATATATATATATATTTTTTTTTTTAAGAAGTTTCTTTCGACATGTCTCTTAAAAGTGCGATGCTAAATTTATTATTTCAACCCATCAATCATCTAAACTTACTTTAAAAACGAATTTATTGCACATAATTGTTTTAATATTCAAAATTTTAGCTATTATCTACATTGTTTCTTTTCAATTTATTCATTTAAATCGCCCAAAATTACCTAGTTTTTATACCCAAGTATTTCAAGTAAGAGTTTGACAGTGTATTTCATTACGTTTTACTTAAAAAAATATTATTTAAATATGAATGACCATTCATAATTCATAAAAAACAATAAAAAAATCTTCTTCTAAAATTAAGACTTATTTTGCAAAATTTGTTGGCTGTCACTTATTTTTTTTTTTTAGATGAGAGTTTGCTAATTTGTGTAGAAAATTTGCTAAGCAATTTATATTCACCAAAAATAACTGTTACGTGTATTACTTAAAATTAATTTCAAAGTCTTAGATTAATAATTATTCACATTAAAAGAAATGTTGTACTTCCTTATAAATTACTTTTAATACAAAGTGCACTTTTAAAGGGTAGGGTTTTTAAAGCTAGTAAACCACGAAAACAAGAGGTCAAAAAAATTGGGGGGGGAGGGGTAGAAAATAACAAGAAGACAGGCTCAACTCAGTAATCAAAAAGAGGTCGACAATATGTCCAAAATCTATACACAACATATCAGGATCATACCATTCTCAGACCGTTTGCCGAGCGGCCAAAAAGCCTTTACTGCCGATGTCAGGAAAAAAGGTCGGCCGGGCGAAAAATAGTCAGATTAGGACATGCGGTGGAGGTTCGGCCAGGGATTATTTGCTGCTTGGGTTAGTTTTAATGTGGCAATTCATGACGGTATAATTAAACTTCTGTCAATGATAGCATTGCGAAACATTTTATGTTTTTCTAAACTTTTCTATTTTCACACGAGGCTTGAAGTTTGTGTGAAAATTATACGTTTAGTAGGAAGTTTAATTTTTAATTAGCTCGATAAGGTAAAGTGGGAGTAATTTCCCGTTTCTTTGACTTTTCATCTCAGATATTTTTAAGGTAGTAAAAACTCTGCAGATGAGGATTTCTTTAACTTAGTTCATATCTAGGGATCGGGCGAGCCCTCTTATAAAATTTATCATTAGTATCGAACCACAATAAAGTTGAATTTTATTTTGCTAAGATTGCTCATGAAGAGAGAATTTTCTACGTATGTTGTCAGCGGTAATTCTAACAAAATATTTTAAGGGGTCTCAGGACTCTTAAAATTGGAAAAAATGAAAAAAAGAGACAATTTTCAACATTTAATATCTTAAAATGTATCATATTTTAAGACTCAATTTTAATTGGGATAATATATATAAGTATGTTCTTTCATTTCATGTATTTGAAAAATTGTAAAATGCAGAATTAACATTTACAGGGGGCTCCAAACTGTTAGACATTTGACGAGCAAAAAATCGGCATAACAGCTTACGCGCACGATTACAAAATAAGTATTCCAACTACAATGAAAATTTTGGTGTCTACTTATACTACAGATTGTGATAATTACCCTGAACCTAAATAAATTTGTATTGAAAGCATTTTTATATATTTAATATAAAGTTGTATTTAGATAATGCAAAATTAAGAAAATTTCAACAGTATAATCACCGAAAAAAAATATTGTTTTGAACAATAAAAAAGAAATTTTAGGTTCAGATTATACAGACTAACATGGAACATATGTTTTGAAAATTGCATGAAAAAATATTCATAAGTTTTTGAGATATCGTGCGCGTTATGCCCAAAAACGTCATTTGGAGAAAAATAGCCTCAAAGTTTCCGAAACGATGCTTAAACTATTGAACGTGTATAAATGTAAAAGCCATAACTTCAGTTCTAATAGGAATTTCAAGGAAACAATTATATCAAAATGTTCAGAAAAGCTAAGAGTTTAACATCTAAAAAAATTAAAATTTCGAAAATTTTAAAGCTTTAAGAGTTTTGAGAACTTTCAAGTTGTCAATAGATGACAGTCTATTAGTAAATTCATTATGTTAGGGCTTTGAGAAACCATGACTGGTTTTCAGTTTTTTCTTTATAGGGATTTCGGAGCGGAGTTTCTTGTCACTAATGAAGTCCTTCTTTCTGAATCTCAATTATATTTTCATTATCGTTATTGGCAGGTATTGTTTTAGCGAAAGCTTTTTGGAGCCGATTACTTGTGCACTTTTTTGATTTTAAAGGGTAAAATTATAATCAGTGTCCAATATTCCAATTAATGAAACTTTATAATATCATCTTATAAAATCTTAAGACAAAACGCAATTTTTTACCTTGATTCAGATATAACATATATATAAACTGAACTTTTAAAAGTTCACTGTCATACTTAAAAGGCGACTAAAATAATGAGCAAAAATATGTTACAAGTTAAAAATATACATTTTATTTAAAAGTACTTTTAAGCTTTTCCAAGCTCATCGTCAGGCAACATTTAAATAACTAAATGTTATTTATTTATACAAATACCTCACGTGGTTTTGAAAATGAGAGAGCCAATAATTATTAGAGTTGAAAGTAGAAGTAGCAGTTTCTTGCATTAAATTTAATTAGAGAAAATATATACTATTATTAACTGCAGTTGCATTTATTTTATGACATCACTCTGTTCTCATACGTCCCTTTTCATTTTAAATGAGTAGCTGGGAAGTCGAAGTAGCAATGTTTCACATTAAATTTGTGTAGAAACAAATTATTTAAGTGCCATACCTTAAATTTCCATGGTTTGATATCCTGAAAATAAATCCTGAAAACTTGAACGAAGTGACGTGATAAAATTTAAGGTACGGCAGTTAATAATTTTCTTTCTACACAAATTTAATCTGAAACACTGATACTTAGACTTTCCAGCTACTCATTTAAAATGGAAAGGGACGTATGAAAACAGAGGGATGTCATAAAATACAAGTCTCAGCGGTTAATAATAATATATATTTTACCTAATTAAATTTAATCCAAGAAACTGCTACTTCAACTTACAACTCTAATAATTAATGGCTCTCTCATTTTCAAAACAATGTGATGTATTTGTATAAATAAACAGCATTTAGTTAAAATATTCTCTGACGATGAGCTTGGAAAAGCTTGAAAGTACTAAGACGTTTTAAATAAAATGTATATTTTTAACTTGTAACATCTTTCTGCTCATTATTTAGTCGTCTTTTAAGTAAGACAGTGAACTTTTGAAATCTCACATTATTAATTTTATGTTTAATATCATCCTGTATAATGTTTCTGTTTTTTTACCAATGCACATTCAAAACTTACAGTGGCCTTTGCACAGGCGCATGGATTAGTAAACCCTCAATGTATTATACGTTATTGTAATAAAAATTGCAGTTAATTAAATTTAACGAGGAAAAACGTACTAGGAAATAATCTCTAAGACTGAAGAACAAACGCCACTCAGGGTCCATTTTTTGTATAATATACATAAATATATTTACAATGTAAAATTTCAAGAATAATTAGGAATACATCTATCAATAAGCAATCGAAGGATTTTTTTAAACTGTTAACATTAAAATAATAAAATTATAGCACACTCTTAAAAAAAAACAGTTAATAACTCCCAAAATTGAATAAATTGTTATTAAATTCACACAGTCCTAGATAATTAAAAATATTTTGGACAGTAAGCTAGTAGATGTTAACTGCTGTTTGAAATAACCGTCTATTTTCAATTTTGTATGTTTTTAAGGGAGAAAGAAGCAAAAATAAATACAATTCTTTTGGCTCAAAAAATGAGGATATATGACGTTATTGACTTTGCCTTTTTACATTCTATTGTGAGGCCATCGAACTCTTAAGTAAACGTTTGCAATTAAGTTTAACTAAATTGTCTTTTCATTTATGCCCAATTTTTTAATCATAATTAAGAATATTTTATTCAAAATTCAAAATTCAAAACCATCAAAATTCTTTAGTGATATCGCTTAAAAATATATGTTCTTTCAAGTAATAAAATGTTCTTTCCAGTAAAATATAAATAAATGAAAGTAAAGGTACAGTTATTATAAGCTTTAAAACATATTCCCAGCTCACAGGCAAGTTTTAAAAATGTACTTTACAACACATTTCACATCCTATTGCGCGGACATAAAAAATACATAACGAAGGAAACCTTAAGAATGTCTTTAGTAATTTCTGAAAAGTTTACTTATAATTAGCGATATTTCTTGACAGAAGACATAAGCATCAAGATTTTGTATTGACGCGACTCATAATTAAATGTCTAAAACTCCTCCTACATAAAGTATTAATTAATGAAGGGATTTAAAATTGCTTAACAGTATTTTTTTACAATACTAGTTGGTAAAATTAAAAATAAATAAACAACTAGATAAATATTTTTTACAAGGATTTAAATGAAGGCGATAAGAATTTATATAGCGTTATTTATTTGTAAAAATAATTGTCTTTAATTTAAAGCATAATTCGGAAAATTTATTTGAAGAATTCATCGTATTTGTTTTAACTATCAAATCTAAAATATTAAAATAAACGGAAATTTTAAATCCCAAATAACAGTTATTATTCCTATATTCTAAGTAACAGTTTTAATAACTACAAATAGTCTTGATGAATTAAAAATATATTTTACGCAATATACTAATAGATACTAATACGTATTTGCATTATATTATACACTTTTTTTTAACTTTTAAAGTAATATTTAAAAATGTCAACTAAAATGAGAACAAATGCTTTATCACCAACCACTGTAGTTCAGATAATAAGTTGTCATATTTGGCGATAAATATTTCTTTAATGGAAAACCAGCTTCATATATAAATACAAACAAAGAAATAATTTGGATATTAATATTCTGTAACTGCTACAAATTTATTAACACGTTGAATTCCAAGTCTATTTTATCTGTCTTTCCGTTTGGGCCATGAAATAAGATTCCCGTTACACAATCTAGACTTGTCAGTCACGAAGGACTGACGCAGCCTAAACGGAAAGTTCAGTGTCAGTCACCGGTTACTGACATGGCACTCAACGTGTTAATTAGATGGCTAAACAGGTGATGGAAGAATAAACTTGTAAGTATTGAACAAAATTTAGAAACGTGATATGAAATTTATTTTATGTTATTATATAGTATAGTTTAGTTTATTTTTGAATTGCAAGCGCGTTCCAAATGGTGGAAATCGTAAATCTCAAAATTGGAGATTTGGTACTTGTTCACATGAACAATTCGGCACAACTGCATTGGACATTTGTACGTATTACCGGACTTTTTCCCGGACTTGACAAAAAAGTTTGTGTTGTCACAATAAATACTAAATATGGACACGTAAAGAGAAGTATGGATAAGATGTATTTACTCCCAATGTAATTATTATTGTGCACATTATTATTTAGTGTTTTTTAACCCTCCTTGAGGCTTCAAGGGGCGAGGTATGTTTAATCCTTTAATTCTTAAAATATTAATATAGTTGCCTTTTTAATATAGCGAGGGCGCTGTGCCGCCTCGAAATTTATCCTAGTAAGCAGGAAAAAATACCGTTTGTGTGTGAAACTTTCGCTCGGATATGTGTGTCCAACCAAAATTGTGAAATATTCCAGTTGAGGTTTTTATATTAAATAGAAAAACAGCACCACGATTGTCATTAATTAGTGTTATTAAGAATCAGCAACATATAGTCCTGTTTTCGGTGAAATCTCTACACCCATTGTTACTTATTTTTTGCCAGATTTTACTTTTTTTTTCTGTTTGGAGGAAGCGTAGAATGATATTTCATTAAATTAAATGAGATTCTTATGCTTATTTCGCTTACCGGATTAATTTCTTAAAATAACATATAATATTTATCTTCAAATGGCTGCTGATTGGCCTGATTTGCAGCCATTTTTTTCTTCTTTTTAAAACACAGCAATAGAGAGAGGATTTCTTTCGAAAAAGTCTTTAAACAGCGGGGACCAGAATGAGGTGTTATCTCGCAGGAAGCATATCCAATAGTGTAATTAAATAAATTATTAACATGGCGAAATAAAATTAATTAAAAAAACAAATAGCTTTTCGGAATACTTTCATTCATGTTTTTTTTTTTTTTTTAATTTTAAAAGAAGGTGGATAAACTACGATTACCAATTCTCTTAGCAGTCACCACATAAAATTAGGAAAGCATGAAAGAGGTAAAAAACAAACTATTCATCCTCAGTTCTCAAAAACTTTTTTTGTAAAAGTAATGCGGCATTATTTACACATATATATATGCGGCGGTTATAATTTAAGATTCAAATTACAAGAATCGTAAGAAAAGAATGTATTTTAATTAATAAAACAATTCATCATTTCTTTTTATTATATTAATTGGAAACGAAATAATATTGCACAGAAATAGTCTTTAAAATAAAAAAGTAATTTTGGACTTTAAAGAAAAGGTATCGTGTTAGATTTCGCGTTTGTTCAAAATGGCATAGAATATGTAACTTTGTTTTGTTTATACGTTTTGCGTTAAGAGAAATAAACTTTTTAAATTTTTGTAAAGAAATAGTTTTTTTTTAGTTACTTCATAGTAACACTTTTAACTTCGAAAGAATTTTAGTATTTCAGTTGTTTTAACTGTTACCACACTAAATTTAAAAATTTGTTCTTTACGAGGGTACAAAGATTTTTTTCTTTTTTGCATAAAATGAGTACGTCTTCCCAAAATGCATTAAACTTTGATCAGAAATAAAAATAAACATTTATTATTTTAATTAATAGATTAACTCATTTTTGTTTCTTATTTTTAAAAACTAGAAACTATGTTTTATAGAGTTATCAATAAAGTCTACAATTTATAAGATTTTTGAAGAAAATTGGATAAGAGAATGATTTACTTAAAAAAAAAGACAGGAATTCTTTATCATATTGTACACTAACACAAAAATATTTCCTGTGACAAATTTCTTCATAAAAATTCCTAAATGAAACAATTATGTTGTTATAACTATTTTAAGGCAACTCTTGTAGTTTGAAGATTTCAAATGTTCTCAACCGATCTTTCAATGAATTATACATTTAACGAATACTGACTATGCAACAATATCAATGGCGTAACAAAAAGATGGAGAGAACGTTTCTGGCCTGGGGATACAGTGTGGTCCTAAATCTGACAATACATGTTGAAAATGTAATTATAAATTTTGAGAATAAACTGATCCGTAAGTACAATGTATTTCAATGCTGAAATTTACAAATAAATAGCAATACAAAAAATAATAGACTAAACATAGTAATTATACTCATTAGAGAAGTGAAAAAAGTGTTACGCGCCAATTTCTACGAGAGTGGCATCGTTGGGAGTAAAAAAAAAAAAAAAAAAAAAAAAAAAAATCTTAGTGGTACTAAACGTCACAAATCAGCCGTTTTTTTTTTTTTTTTTTTAGATATCTGATATTTTATGACGTGCATATTTTTTTATTATAATATATTAATGCTGTAACATATGTTATGTCGTTAAATTTATAATTTTTGCTGTTAAATGGCTTACTACACATTTCTATATAGAAAATCATAATCACCAGTGAACATTACAAATATCCAAACACACACACAACACAGAAATAATACATTTACAAGTCCACTATTGAGTCTATTTTTTTAATTCAGCTGGCACCACTTTCTCAAGTAAAAGTCTCGCAAGGATTGCATGTGCAAGTGAAATGTGCTACAAAAGTTAATTTTTTCAAAAATAGAGGTGCGAACAGAATATAAAAATAATCGCCCGTGGCAACCCTGCATTTACTGCCATTAACTTCACTTTATTTTTCCCACAGGATTTTTCTTTCTTGTTTTGCGTATTTAATTTTCACATAACATATTTAATTTCTAACATAACATATTTAATTTCTAATTTAAGTAACACAATTAAGTTAACAGAAAGCCATTTAACAGTGAAAATTATAAATTTAACGGTATGACAAATGTAACAGCATAAATACATTGAAATAAATAAACAAATTGTGTGACATAAATTGTCGTATATCTCGAAAAAGGCTGATTTGCGTAGAGGAGTTCCATTGAGATATTTACTCGCAACGATGAGATCTTTCCACCGATAATAACTTTCTTCAAAAACGGCGCTTAAAACTTTTTACACTTCCCTAGTCAGAATATTTATTCGTAATTCCAAGCCACTGTTTTTCCTGGGTGTTATTTTCTTTAGATTATTGTAAAACAGAAATATTTGGTAACTTTTTCTAAAAGAATGTGAATGACATAATTTTCAACATTATCTTTAATCGTATATTCTTAATTTACTGCTCAGTGGTAAATATTAAATAACTGGTAAAAAGTCCCTTTAGAAGACATTTATATTCTGATACAGTTCTTTCTTCAATAGAATGCATACCCGTACGAAGAATGGGCGAAGATTATTTTGTGTTATTGATTATCTAGGTATATTATCAATAACGTTAACATTTATGTATAACTTTATTGTGTTTTTTAAAATTATTATTATTTAATTATAGCGCAAACGTACAGAATTAAATCACTGGAGTCAAGCCCTTCAAAGATGTTTAGGACTTTAATGGCTTTTCAAAGCAGAAAATAAATCGTATTCACTAAATATTTTACATTTAATATCCGTTTTCTCTTTTATATAAACATTTTAACTACATTATCCTATATTTTAATATTAAATAATTATAAAATACTCGAAGTCAATTTTCTGAATATCTGAGAAACAGAACTCATATTTTTCTATCATAGTTTATATTTTTTAAAGAGTAACAATCCTCTCTCTTGCATATTTCTGCCAAAGTTTTAATTTAAATATCAAATTTATCAGTAATGAGATTTTATCAATTAATATCTATTTTAAACAGATTTTCAGGTTCATGAAAATGATGAGACGTTGTCAGGAAACGTATTTACTATTAATACTTTTTTCTGTGTAAGAAGAAATTTTCAGTCAACAAAAATAATCCTAGCTCAATATAAAATCTTTATAACGTGTACTTTTAGTATCACACAACGGCTCTAATAACACATGATTTTTCTACCTCGACTTATATCCAATTTCAAATTGACGGTCTTGAAAAATGAAGAGTCAGAAATCATCCACACAGTGTATAGAATAGTGATGAAGCTACTCGCTAAGAAGATGAGTTATTAATTTATTAAAAGGGGGTATAATTTCGTCCAAACTACAGCATTTCAAATAAATTTCAAATGAAAGGATCGCAAACTTTCTTGAGAGGCAAAATGCGATTATTAACTATTTTCGTTTATGTATACATTCAAGTACTTGGACCAAAATAGAATTTTGCCACGGCTACCCAAGAGCGTAGTTACGCTGTAACTTTTCAAATTATGCCCTATAAATATGGAGTACTTTGTTATCTTCAATTGCTAAGCAATTGTACAACAATTTGAAACAAACGCTTCCTTATTGAAATTATTGTCATGTTTTTACCATTTAAAAAAAGGCGCTTAATGTGTGCTGGCTTGTATCGCAAATTAAAATCCAATAATAGTAGATATTCTTACATGTCCATTCATGTACGTACGATATTTATTTGATTAATAACAAAAAACGTGTATACTAAACATAAATAAAAAACCCAAGTTATGTTAAGGTAACGTACTTCTTAAGATGTATTTTTACGATAACTAATTTAATGCGTTAATAATTGCAAATCAATTTTGCCTTTTTGATTGTGATATAAAAAAATCATGATGATTCATCGAATGAAATTATGACTCTATCTCGCTGTCATTTTCTTACATTCAACAAATACTACTAATTTTATATAAAATCTTTTACGAAAAAAGATGTTTCCTTTTAGTGCGAATGTTATAAATATAGGGGAGACCGGGGTTAGTAGGCGCAGTTTTTAGTTATTGATTTTTATTTATTTTTTGTTTAAGATTTTTATGATACTTTAACTGTACTTTTAAAGAACAGACATTGGGCTATAAATACCCGGAGTTTTGAGTTTGTAGCTTTTGTAGTTTATGTTTAGCGGAAGCCTAAAGTAAAATGAAAATTGTGCGCCAACCTACCCCTTCACGGGAAAAGTTGCCTATACCTATGGTGTAAGTTGGCACACGCTTTATAAAAATTTAAATGAAGCTCAAATAAGACATGCAGTTCTGCGAAATCAATATTATTATTACTTGTAAGTTTAAACAAAGGCATTATAGCCGTACAATGTAAAATCTAAATTATACAGACATAAAAATAAAACATTAACATTGAGTAATTTCTATCCTACTCTATATCATCATCAGAGTTACAGTTGTCACAAATAAAAAATCGAGTGTCTCCGTTTGGGCAAGCCTCGTGTGCCCAAAATCTTGCATTGCAACCACTTTCCTCTGTGTTTATAATTATAACAATTTTATATTACGCGTAATTTCTTTTATTATTTTATTTTATTTTTTATTTATTTATTTATTTATTTATTTATTTTTTGTAAGAAGTCTTGTGATGTGATGTTCTTTATAAATTATATCATTATTCATCACAAAAAAAATTCAAACTTCTAGCTCGATAAATAAATTTAAAAAAGAAAAATGTTTCCCGGACACCATAGAGTGACATTGTTCTTGAATTACAGGCATTTCAATTTGTGTCTGATCCCTTGAAACCTCACGAATTATTAAAATGGATATATCTCTCTGAGTTTTTCAGGTATCAAGATGGAATTTCTTTTGTTGAATTCAGGAATGGATAAGGAGAAATTTTCTAATAGAAAACTTTATCCTACAAAATGTCGTATAAAACTTTTACTTTTTTTATTTTCTCAAGTAAACTCCCCATAGAGTTTCAACTTATTTCAGCAAATTTTGCAGCTTTTTTGTATGAAATTTTGCATTTAGAAGTATGTGCGTAGGAGCAATATTTAAGGAGCCTATTGTTTCGACATTTATCAAACACACTGTATATGATAGATTATAAGTTACAGAAAAAGAAATCGAGATTTAGCTCGCTCACCAGTGGGGGTGCTTCCATAACGGCACCATAGAACTTCCCGCAATGTGAAACGAATGCAACCCTGTTACTGATATTACCCGACATGGAGGTATCATAAGTAATTGGGTTGTTTATTTCACATTGCATAGGAATGTGTAATGTTGTATTGGCAATAATCTCCCACCTTCCACAAATAGTGCGCCAACTAACAGGCAATTTCATTATCTGTATAATATAATCTATCATATTCTCGTACATCAAAATGAACAACGCTGTTAGTACTTGGAGAAATATAACACTGCCTCACGGGCTAAGGGACTACATAAATAAGAAAATGATGACTCAAAATTTATTCAAAATGATTTGTGAAGAGGATTTGAAGATAAATCTGACGAGTCTGGCGTTATCGCCAAGCTAATTTTAATGTTCCTCATTTGTTTTTTTACAAAACTTCTCCAGGTGAATATTGATAAATTCTGAAATGTGGGCTGCTACTGTTTTGATAAACACTTTCAATCTAAGCTAAGCAGAAAGAAGAACAAACGAGTTTAAATTATAACGGGTACTCTTTGACATGTTTTATGATTTAATGTAAAAATGTCCCGTTGAAATTATCATAATGTTAATCATTTTAAAATTCTGCGGAATAATAAAAATCAAGACAAAATACTTTTTTAGAAATTCTCTTAACTTTATAAGTCTATGCATATATTCCTATTTAATTTGTAACTCACTACGCGAAATTTATTTTAAAAGAAAGAAATATATACGTGCATCATTTAGTCATAAAGATCCCCCCCCCCCCCCGAATACATTCTTAAAATACAAGCTTTACCAAAGTTACGTGCTCCCCAGCTAAAAATGTACTGTAGTTTTTTTACAGAAATGATGTATTTTTCAAGTTTTTCTACGGTCAACTGTAGTTTTTTTTTGTAGTGCAATATCAACAGTAAAAAAACTTCAGTTATTTTCCAGTTATTGACAAGTATTTTTTCAACCCAAAATTTAAAAAATAGTAAGACTTTATGTCTACAGTAAAACGGCAGTGAATTTCAAGTGATTTTATAGCAATTAATTCACAAAAATTTTCGGTGATGTATCTGCAGTCTGACTGCAGTTTCTGAAGAACTTTACAGGTCTTAATTTTGTAAGTATGATTATTATAATAGTAACTACAGTATAACAGCAGTTACTGTAAGATACTTTTGCAATACACAATGCTGTATGATTGTGTGATATATCCCGAATTTTCTAAAGTGTTTAAAATTGTTTTGATTTTGTGAGAGTTGCATGTTATGAAACACACTTTTTATATACTAATGATAATTAATACTCTTTCCAAGACTTTTAAGGACTTAATTGAAAGTCACATTCCTACCTAACGCAAAATTTTTAGTTCCTCTTTCATTTTAAGCTACGATAAAAAAAATTAAATTTTACTATGATTTTCAAAATCAGAGAAAAAAAATTAAATTTCACTATGATTTTCAAAATCAGAGAAAAAAAATTAGTTAAATTTCAAAATCGAGGGAGGGGCAGTGGCATCAACCCACCTGTGCCCCTGCCCACAACGGAAAATTCTTAGTTTTTTTTTTAACTTACTCTAAACGAATAAATTTTGCTATTTTTTTTTTTTTCAAAATCGGAGAAAAAAAATATTAATTAAATTTCAAAAGCCAGGGGGGGGGGGGCGGGAAATGAGAAATTTCTTCATTTTTTTTATTGTAAATTACTCGAAAAGTATACATTTTACTATGTTTTTGAAATAGAAGAAAAGGAAATTTTAATTAACTTTTGAAATCCAGGAAGGGGCAATAGTTTTCTCCTACCCCCTACCCTATCCCTAACTGAAAATTCTTAATTCCTCTTTTATTCTAAGATAATTAAAAAAAAATTCAGTATGTTTTTCAAAAGCGAAGAAAATAGTTAACATTTAAATTCAAGGGAGGGGCAATCGCTCAGCTATGCCCCTTCCCCTAACAGGAAATTCTTAGTTTCTTTATTTTTAGTTAGTCGAAAAGAATAAATTTTACTACTTTTCAAAAGTGGAAAAAAATTTTTATTAGTTACATTTTAAAATCCAGGGAGGGGAGGGCAATGAACCTCTCACCCCCCCCCCCCTCCCTCCCTCTTAATGTAAAATTTCTCATTTTTCTATTGAGAGTTACTCGAAAAGTATAAACTTTACTATGTTTTTGAAAACAAAAGAAAAAGAATATTTAATTAATTAAATTTTTAAATTTAGGGAGGGGCAATAGCTCTCTTCTAACTTCGTTCCCATATGAGAAAATTCTTAGTTATTCTTTTATTTTAAGATAAGAGAAAAGATCAAATTTCACTATGTTTTTCAAAAATCAGAGAAAAAAAAAGTTACAATTTAAAATCGAGGGAGGGGCAATGACTCACATATGCCCCCTTCCCCTAACAGAAAGTTCTTAGTTCCTTTATTTTAAGTTATTCGAAAAGAATAAAATTTACTATTTTTTTGTAAATTGGAGAAAAAAATTGCTAATTAAATTTCAAAATCCAGGAAGGGGCAATGAGTCTCACCCCCCCCCGACACACACACACACTCACACCACCACCAACAACACCAACAACACCCCTTAACTGAAAATTTCTTATTTATTTTCATTTTAAGTTACTCAAAATATTTACATAATGTTTTTGAAAACAGAAGAAAAGAAATTCTTATTAATTAAATTTTAAAATCAAGGTAGGGTCAATAGGTCTCCCTTGCTCACTGCCCCACTATCTTCATAACTAGTTTTTAGTTCCTCTTTTATTTTAAATTACTCAAAAAAAATTTACTATGTTTTTCAAAATCGAAGAAAAAGGAAATTTAATTAGATAAATTTCAAAATCGAGAGGGACAGTGGCCCAACCATTCTTTTATATGTCGCCCATGATTAGAAATTAGAAACACAGATGGGTTTACTCATTGCATATTGCATAAATTGTCTTTCTTCCATATCGGACATACATATAACTTCCAGTTTTCCACTTTTACCTCATAAAAACAAAGAAGAACAACAAAAAAATAGTATAATTTTCTTCCTTTATTTTATTTAAATTTCTCATTTGGACATATGATTTATTTTTCAACCCCTTACAGCTGAATGTCTAACCCCATGGTTTCGTTGCAACTGCAGGAGAAGCATTAAAGAAACACCTCAACTCACGGAAACGCCGGCTTGTTTATGAAAATCGGCGTCGGCGCGGAGTACCACGTTGATTTGCTAAAAGAAGTTCATTTATTTTGCAGTTTGGCGAAAAATATCACCACTGTTTATTGAAATAAAGTGGCTGTATGGGTATTTTTACATTCTCAATCGAAAGAAATTAATTTCAGATCCACACGATTGAGTTAATTTGAATAAAGTGATAACGATTTATAAACCGTCGCAATTTTTGTACAATCATCGTTAGTATTTCAAATCTAGATGAGATTGTACTATTAACGGTTAATGCATGCGAAAAAAAAAAAAATTAGGTCCATTTCATATTAACAGGATTAATTAAATTCAAATGTCATCCAAAACATTTGATAAAATTTTGTTTCTGACAATCCAGATAGTTATCCAGATAGTTCGATTTTACTTGATTTAGTGCACTTATCTATTTATAGTAATTAACAATGTTTTATTTCAGATTTAGCTTCAATCAGTATGTTCTTTTAGATTAAAAGTTTCAGAATTTTTATATATCTTACACAGATACTTATCTGTGCTTTGTATTAAAGTATGTTTTGATGTTCAGTTACACAAAAAATAAATACTGAACTTCAAATTATAAATTGATGGCTGCCTAGGATACCTACAATAAGTGCATAACATTTCACAGGTAAGTAACTTATTTTCTTTTTAGGAATGAAACAGTTTTATGTAATACAAAGCGGTTAGACACATTGTGTTAATAACATAACATAGTGTTAATAATAATTTTTATTTAATGAGTACATACTCACTAATTATGTAAAATATTAAATTTTTTAAATGAAGCAATCTTTTTTTACTATCATATGAATTGTGTTATTTTAAAAAGAAAATTTACACTTCTGAATGGTGATAGGGCCAAATTAGTTTTTGTCGTCAATTATGACACTTCTCAGAATCAAATAATAAAGGCAATATTTTGCAATATTATATTTCTACCCACTGTTAAAATTTAGTTTTTTCTTGATACTGATTAGTGAAACTCGTGGGAATTCTATCATATGGTCGATGAATGAATTTAGACTTTCAGAGCACTTTTTCAGATTTTCCCTCCAAGCGATCGAAGAATTATTTTTTTTTCCACATGATAGAGTTTTCATATGCGTTTAAATTTTTTAAATGATTTTTTCATTTATTAAGAAGGATATTGAATGAGCTTGGTACACCGTCATGTTACAATACACACAAGCTAATGTTAAACCACTGAAAATATCCTTAATTATTTTAAATGTTTTTTTTGTGCATAGGAGGACATTGAATGAGCTTAGTACACTGTCATGTTACAATACTCACAAGCTAATGTTAAACAAATGACAATATCCTTAAATTTACGTTAACACTTTGGCTGCCGCCCATTTTTCAAAATCTGTTCCCAGGCACTGAATGCGTGACTTAGAGATCTGCACGGGCAGACCCGTGGCCCCAGAGTTGATTTCAGGGGGTGGTCCGGGGGGGGGGACATTCCTTCCAGAGCAATGAGAGCCCTCCCCCCCCCCTTGCCCATCCCCTGAAATCAACTCTGGGGCCACGGGTCTGCCCGTGCAGATCTCTAAGTCACGCATTCGGTGCCTGGGAACAGATTTTCAAAAATGGGCGGCAGCCAAAGTGTTAAGGTAAAATTTTGATCAAAATCCCAACTAAAGGATTTCTCTTTTTTGTCCAACAATCAACTGGCAAATTTCACAAATTTTTCTGATGACTTAATGACTATTTTCAGTTTTTTTTCATGCAACTGATTGACAATTTTTGCAATATTATATTTCTACCCACTGGTAAAATTTAGTTTTTTCTTGATACTGATTTGTGAAACTCGTGGGATTTTTATCATATGGTCGATGAACAGGGCTGGCTATTTGCCGGCAAAAAAGGGTTTCTGCCTTGCCAGTGGCAGAAACTGGTTATAACCGGCAGAAACTGGCAATAACTGGCATAAACAAATTTCATGACATAATATGAGACTTTTTTACTAGTATTAAATTCCTTAAGTACATTTTATTCCGTATAAATAGCAAATGAAATATTGTGGGTAGTTTTAATTAAAAAATAAATAGATTTGTATTAGAAAAAATGAGTAATGTAACAGATAAAATTTTTGTTATAGTATGGTTATATAATTTTATATGTAAACAATTATTAGAGTATTTTAAAATTTCAGTTTAAAAATCAAATACAAAACTTTATCCAATACTTATTTTAAATTAAACAATGAAAAGATAAGAAAAATATTCAGTACTTGCTCAAAATAATTTTCTGTAATTTAACGTATTAATTTAATAATAACACTATAAATTATCTCTCATACAAATGTTATAGTTATATGCGGATCTTGTAATTCCATGAATTTAAAAAACATTTCATTTAAATACAGTATTCAAAGGAACAAATCTGACTTCTTTTTTTTTTTTCCCCAATTTAAGATTGTTATAAGCATAGATCAAACTTTGTGCGAATTTTAGTAAAAAAGCTAAAATCTTTAACAATGATTTTACGCACAAATAACATACAGACACGACAAAAAACGATTATATGGGATATTTTTGTCGTGTCTGTATGTTATTTGTGCATAAAATCGTTGTTAAAGATTTTAGCTTTTTTATTAAGACTGTTAGTTGAAAATGTTCCAGCCACATTTTGCACTTACAAAACAAACAACTACAAAAGTTCAAAGCAGATTTGATACAGTAATAACCGACTACCATATGCTAACTTATTTACTTCATCCTAAGTATATGGGATCAAAATTGACATATCAGCATAAAGAAAAGGCAAGGAAATTGCTTTCTGATATTAATCCCAATTTTGTGCCACATATAATATCCTTTGAAGCAAAATCGACTCTTGCCTCAGAAACATATTTCTCCAAGGAAGCCCTAGAAAATGTCTTGCCCTTACCTTCTATGTGGTGGTCATCTTTAAAAACGAATACTGGTGAAAATGAGGATTTTTCAAATTTGCATCCTCAATAATGACATTGCCAGCAAGTAATGATAGTCTCGAAAGAATATTTTCAAACTTTTATTTCATTCAAAACAAAGAAACAGTGTGTTCAGAAAGATTAGCAAAATTTTGTCCTATGCTATGGAATGTTCTGTGGAAAAAGTAATAATAGTATATTTGAGTGACAATTTTGTTCTTTCAATATTGTAAAATAATTGTGCAAGATATTTTATTAATTTTTTTTTCTGTTATTTATTGTGCTTCAATTATTTACTTATATATTTTCACAAGAATCATAATCTTTAAGTTATTGCATTGCATTATTTATTTAAAAATACTCTGAAAAATACATTTGTTAAAATATCACAGATTTTTTTGTAAATTTCCTTTTTTACTTTTAAATAAAAATTCAACTCTAAACAATAATATAAAATAGTTAAACTTGTACAGCATCAGACTACCATTGAAAATTTCTGTTTTTCAAGAGAAAAAAAATTAGTACCTATTATTATATAAACAAAGTATATTTATATGATAATTTTGAAACTTTTTTACAACTTTGAATAACATTCATAATCTTTAATTTTAATTTTTAACTTAATTGTTTACACATCAAATACATGTATGAATTAAGAATCATTGCACATTAAAGTTCTTATTAATATTATTTCTGAGTTTCTGCCAGTTTTTGCCACTTACTGGCAGAAACTAGTTTCTGCCATGCCGGTTTTAACCACTCTGGCAGAAACTTGCCAACCCTGTCGATGAATGAATTTAGACTTTCAGAGCACTTTTTCAGATTTTCCCTGCAAGCGATCGAAGAATTGTTTTTTTTTCGACATGACAGAGTTTTCATATGCGTTTAAATTTTTTAAATGATTTTTTCATTTATTAAGAAGGATATTGAATGAGCTTAGTACACTGTCATGTTACAATACTCACAAGCTAATGTTAAACAAATGACAATATCCTTAAATTTACGTTAACACTTTGGTTGCTGCCCTTTTTTCAAAATCTGTTCCCAGGCACCGAATGCGTGACTTAGAGATCTGCACGGGCAGACCCGTGGCCCCAGAGTTGATTTCAGGGGGTGGTCCGGGGTGGGGGACATTCCTTCTAGAGCAATGAGAGCCCCCCCCCCGGGCCACCCCCTGAAATCAACTCTGGGGCCACGGGTCTGCCCGTGCAGATCTCTAAGTCACGCATTCGGTGCCTGGGAACAGATTTTGAAAAATGGGCGGCAGCCAAAGTGTTAAGGTAAATTTTTGATCAAAATCCCTGACTAAAGAATTTCTCTTTTTTGTCCAACAATCAACTGGCAAATTTCACGAATTTTTCTGATGACTTAATGACTATTTTCAGTTTTTTTTCATGCAACTGATTGACAAATTTTGCAATATTATATTTCTACCCACTGGTAAAATTTAGTTTTTTCTTGATACTGATTTGTGTGAGCTTAGTACACCGTCATGTTACAATACACACAAGCTAATGTTAAACCACTGAAAATATCCTTAATTATTTTAAATGTTTTTTGTGCATAGGAGGATATTGAATGAGCTTAGTACACTGTCATGTTATAATACTCACAAGCTAATGTTAAACCAATGACAATATCCTTAATTTTTCTTTTAAATGTTTTTTTTTTTTTTTTTTTTTGCATAGGAGGATATTCAATGAGCTTAGTACACTGTCATGTTACAATACTCACAAGCTAATGTTAAACCAATGACAATATCCTTAAATTTACGTTAACACTTTGGCTGCCGCCCATTTTTCAAAATCTGTTCCCAGGCACCGAATGCGTGGCTTAAGAGATCTGCATGGGCAGACCCGTGGCCCCAGAGTTGATTTCAGGGGGTGGTCCGGGGAGGGGACACACACATTCCTTCCAAAGCAATGAGAGCCCCCCCGTCCACCCCCTGAAATCAACTCTGGGGCCACGGGACTGCCCGTGCAGATCTCTAAGTCATGCATTCGGTGCCTGGGAACAGATTTTGAAAAATGGGGGCAGCCAAAGTGTTAAGGTAAATTTTTGATCAAAATCCCCAACTAAAGGATTTCTCTTTTTTGTCCAACAATCAACTGGCAAATTTCACCAAATTTTCTGACGACTTAATGACTATTTTCAGTTTTTTTTCATGCAACTGATTGACAAATTTTGCAATATTATATTTCTACCCACTGGTAAAATTTAGTTTTTTCTTGATACTGATTTGTGTGAGCTTAGTACACCGTCATGTTACAATACACACAAGCTAATGTTAAACCACTGAAAATATCCTTAATTATTTTAAATGTTTTTTGTGCATAGGAGGATATTGAATGAGCTTAGTACACTGTCATGTTATAATACTCACAAGCTAATGTTAAACCAATGACAATATCCTTAATTTTTCTTTTAAATGTTTTTTTTTTTTTTTTTTTGCATAGGAGGATATTCAATGAGCTTAGTACACTGTCATGTTACAATACTCACAAGCTAATGTTAAACCAATGACAATATCCTTAAATTTACGTTAACACTTTGGCTGCCGCCCATTTTTCAAAATCTGTTCCCAGGCACCGAATGCGTGGCTTAAGAGATCTGCATGGGCAGACCCGTGGCCCCAGAGTTGATTTCAGGGGGTGGTCCGGGGAGGGGACACACACATTCCTTCCAAAGCAATGAGAGCCCCCCCGTCCACCCCCTGAAATCAACTCTGGGGCCACGGGACTGCCCGTGCAGATCTCTAAGTCATGCATTCGGTGCCTGGGAACAGATTTTGAAAAATGGGGGCAGCCAAAGTGTTAAGGTAAATTTTTGATCAAAATCCCCAACTAAAGGATTTCTCTTTTTTGTCCAACAATCAACTGGCAAATTTCACCAAATTTTCTGACGACTTAATGACTATTTTCAGTTTTTTTTCATGCAACTGATTGACAAATTTTGCAATATTATATTTCTACCCACTGGTAAAATTTAGTTTTTTCTTGATACTGATTTGTGTGAGCTTAGTACACCGTCATGTTACAATACACACAAGCTAATGTTAAACCACTGAAAATATCCTTAATTATTTTAAATGTTTTTTTTGTGCATAGGAGGACATTGAATGAGCTTAGTACACTGTCATGTTACAATACTCACAAGCTAATGTTAAACAAATGACAATATCCTTAAATTTACGTTAACACTTTGGCTGCCGCCCATTTTTCAAAATCTGTTCCCAGGCACTGAATGCGTGACTTAGAGATCTGCACGGGCAGACCCGTGGCCCCAGAGTTGATTTCAGGGGGTGGTCCGGGGGGGGGGGGGACATTCCTTCCAGAGCAATGAGAGCCCTCCCCCCCCCTTGCCCATCCCCTGAAATCAACTCTGGGGCCACGGGTCTGCCCGTGCAGATCTCTAAGTCACGCATTCGGTGCCTGGGAACAGATTTTCAAAAATGGGCGGCAGCCAAAGTGTTAAGGTAAAATTTTGATCAAAATCCCAACTAAAGGATTTCTCTTTTTTGTCCAACAATCAACTGGCAAATTTCACAAATTTTTCTGATGACTTAATGACTATTTTCAGTTTTTTTTCATGCAACTGATTGACAATTTTTGCAATATTATATTTCTACCCACTGGTAAAATTTAGTTTTTTCTTGATACTGATTTGTGAAACTCGTGGGATTTTTATCATATGGTCGATGAACAGGGCTGGCTATTTGCCGGCAAAAAAGGGTTTCTGCCTTGCCAGTGGCAGAAACTGGTTATAACCGGCAGAAACTGGCAATAACTGGCATAAACAAATTTCATGACATAATATGAGACTTTTTTACTAGTATTAAATTCCTTAAGTACATTTTATTCCGTATAAATAGCAAATGAAATATTGTGGGTAGTTTTAATTAAAAAATAAATAGATTTGTATTAGAAAAAATGAGTAATGTAACAGATAAAATTTTTGTTATAGTATGGTTATATAATTTTATATGTAAACAATTATTAGAGTATTTTAAAATTTCAGTTTAAAAATCAAATACAAAACTTTATCCAATACTTATTTTAAATTAAACAATGAAAAGATAAGAAAAATATTCAGTACTTGCTCAAAATAATTTTCTGTAATTTAACGTATTAATTTAATAATAACACTATAAATTATCTCTCATACAAATGTTATAGTTATATGCGGATCTTGTAATTCCATGAATTTAAAAAACATTTCATTTAAATACAGTATTCAAAGGAACAAATCTGACTTCTTTTTTTTTTTTCCCCAATTTAAGATTGTTATAAGCATAGATCAAACTTTGTGCGAATTTTAGTAAAAAAGCTAAAATCTTTAACAATGATTTTACGCACAAATAACATACAGACACGACAAAAAACGATTATATGGGATATTTTTGTCGTGTCTGTATGTTATTTGTGCATAAAATCGTTGTTAAAGATTTTAGCTTTTTTATTAAGACTGTTAGTTGAAAATGTTCCAGCCACATTTTGCACTTACAAAACAAACAACTACAAAAGTTCAAAGCAGATTTGATACAGTAATAACCGACTACCATATGCTAACTTATTTACTTCATCCTAAGTATATGGGATCAAAATTGACATATCAGCATAAAGAAAAGGCAAGGAAATTGCTTTCTGATATTAATCCCAATTTTGTGCCACATATAATATCCTTTGAAGCAAAATCGACTCTTGCCTCAGAAACATATTTCTCCAAGGAAGCCCTAGAAAATGTCTTGCCCTTACCTTCTATGTGGTGGTCATCTTTAAAAACGAATACTGGTGAAAATGAGGATTTTTCAAATTTGCATCCTCAATAATGACATTGCCAGCAAGTAATGATAGTCTCGAAAGAATATTTTCAAACTTTTATTTCATTCAAAACAAAGAAACAGTGTGTTCAGAAAGATTAGCAAAATTTTGTCCTATGCTATGGAATGTTCTGTGGAAAAAGTAATAATAGTATATTTGAGTGACAATTTTGTTCTTTCAATATTGTAAAATAATTGTGCAAGATATTTTATTAATTTTTTTTTCTGTTATTTATTGTGCTTCAATTATTTACTTATATATTTTCACAAGAATCATAATCTTTAAGTTATTGCATTGCATTATTTATTTAAAAATACTCTGAAAAATACATTTGTTAAAATATCACAGATTTTTTTGTAAATTTCCTTTTTTACTTTTAAATAAAAATTCAACTCTAAACAATAATATAAAATAGTTAAACTTGTACAGCATCAGACTACCATTGAAAATTTCTGTTTTTCAAGAGAAAAAAAATTAGTACCTATTATTATATAAACAAAGTATATTTATATGATAATTTTGAAACTTTTTTACAACTTTGAATAACATTCATAATCTTTAATTTTAATTTTTAACTTAATTGTTTACACATCAAATACATGTATGAATTAAGAATCATTGCACATTAAAGTTCTTATTAATATTTTTTCTGAGTTTCTGCCAGTTTTTGCCACTTACTGGCAGAAACTAGTTTCTGCCATGCCGGTTTTAACCACTCTGGCAGAAACTTGCCAACCCTGTCGATGAATGAATTTAGACTTTCAGAGCACTTTTTCAGATTTTCCCTGCAAGCGATCGAAGAATTGTTTTTTTTTCGACATGACAGAGTTTTCATATGCGTTTAAATTTTTTAAATGATTTTTTCATTTATTAAGAAGGATATTGAATGAGCTTAGTACACTGTCATGTTACAATACTCACAAGCTAATGTTAAACAAATGACAATATCCTTAAATTTACGTTAACACTTTGGTTGCTGCCCTTTTTTCAAAATCTGTTCCCAGGCACCGAATGCGTGACTTAGAGATCTGCACGGGCAGACCCGTGGCCCCAGAGTTGATTTCAGGGGGTGGTCCGGGGTGGGGGACATTCCTTCTAGAGCAATGAGAGCCCCCCCCCCCCGGGCCACCCCCTGAAATCAACTCTGGGGCCACGGGTCTGCCCGTGCAGATCTCTAAGTCACGCATTCGGTGCCTGGGAACAGATTTTGAAAAATGGGCGGCAGCCAAAGTGTTAAGGTAAATTTTTGATCAAAATCCCTGACTAAAGAATTTCTCTTTTTTGTCCAACAATCAACTGGCAAATTTCACGAATTTTTCTGATGACTTAATGACTATTTTCAGTTTTTTTTCATGCAACTGATTGACAAATTTTGCAATATTATATTTCTACCCACTGGTAAAATTTAGTTTTTTCTTGATACTGATTTGTGTGAGCTTAGTACACCGTCATGTTACAATACACACAAGCTAATGTTAAACCACTGAAAATATCCTTAATTATTTTAAATGTTTTTTGTGCATAGGAGGATATTGAATGAGCTTAGTACACTGTCATGTTATAATACTCACAAGCTAATGTTAAACCAATGACAATATCCTTAATTTTTCTTTTAAATGATTTTTTTTTTTTTTTTGCATAGGAGGATATTCAATGAGCTTAGTACACTGTCATGTTACAATACTCACAAGCTAATGTTAAACCAATGACAATATCCTTAAATTTACGTTAACACTTTGGCTGCCGCCCATTTTTCAAAATCTGTTCCCAGGCACCGAATGCGTGGCTTAAGAGATCTGCATGGGCAGACCCGTGGCCCCAGAGTTGATTTCAGGGGGTGGTCCGGGGAGGGGACACACACATTCCTTCCAAAGCAATGAGAGCCCCCCCGTCCACCCCCTGAAATCAACTCTGGGGCCACGGGACTGCCCGTGCAGATCTCTAAGTCATGCATTCGGTGCCTGGGAACAGATTTTGAAAAATGGGGGCAGCCAAAGTGTTAAGGTAAATTTTTGATCAAAATCCCCAACTAAAGGATTTCTCTTTTTTGTCCAACAATCAACTGGCAAATTTCACCAAATTTTCTGACGACTTAATGACTATTTTCAGTTTTTTTTCATGCAACTGATTGACAAATTTTGCAATATTATATTTCTACCCACTGGTAAAATTTAGTTTTTTCTTGATACTGATTTGTGTGAGCTTAGTACACCGTCATGTTACAATACACACAAGCTAATGTTAAACCACTGAAAATATCCTTAATTATTTTAAATGTTTTTTGTGCATAGGAGGATATTGAATGAGCTTAGTACACTGTCATGTTATAATACTCACAAGCTAATGTTAAACCAATGACAATATCCTTAATTTTTCTTTTAAATGTTTTTTTTTTTTTTTTTTTTTTTTTTTTTTTTTTTTTTTTTTGCATAGGAGGATATTTAGTGAGCTTAGTACACTGTCATGTTACAATACTCACAAGCTAATGTTAAACCAATGACAGTATCCTTAAATTTACGTTAACACTTTGGCTGCCGCCCATTTTTCAAAATCTGTTCCCAGGCACGGAATGCGTGGCTTAAGAGATCTGCATGGGCAGACCCGTGGCCCCAGAGTTGATTTCAGGGGGTGGTCCGGGGAGGGGACACACACATTCCTTCCAAAGCAATGAGAGTCCCCCCGTCCACCCCCTGAAATCAACTCTGGGGCCACGGGACTGCCCGTGCAGATCTCTAAGTCACGCATTCGGTGCCTGGGAACAGATTTTGAAAAATGGGGGCAGCCAAAGTGTTAAGGTAAATTTTTGATCAAAATCCCCAACTAAAGGATTTCTCTTTTTTGTCCAACAATCAACTGGCAAATTTCACCAAATTTTCTGACGACTTAATGACTATTTTCAGTTTTTTTTTCATGCAACTGATTGACAAATTTTGCAATATTATATTTCTACCCACTGGTAAAATGTAGTTTTTTCTTGATACTGATTTGTGAAACTCGTGGGATTTTTATCATATGGTCGATGAATGAATTTCGACTTTCAGACCACTTTTTCAGATTTTCCCTGTAAGCGACAAGGTACAAGTGTGCTGTTTTTTAAACATTTCCGCTCAGTGGCCCTTTTTATCTAGAATCAACACTAGGATAGTGATGATTCTAGAAAAAAGGACTGCTGTGTGCGAATTTTTAAAAAAGGGCACTCGCAGAACAGAAGTATAAAAATCTAGGCGCCAGCAGGCAGTTTCTCACCACTAAATTTTATTAGTTCTCTTCACTTAAATTCTTACAAAAAATTTAGGTGAAATATTAGACAAAAAATAACAAATAAAATTTAGTGGTGAGAGACTGCCCATTGGCACCTAAATTTTTTTCTTGCATTCGTGTACCTTGTTCACAAAAAATAATTTGAATTGGTTTTCTTAGACTCCTTTTTTATTAGTGGTGTACCGAGTAGTACTTTGGCCGAGTACCGAGTACTCGGCCACTGACTACTCGACCGAATACCGAGTAGTTGTGTAATAAGAAAAACTTACTTTTATTTGTATGTGTGAAACTAAATTTTAATCTTGAATTATTTTATGAGGGGTTTTTGCTTAACTTTTTCTATATTTTGTACACATATTGTTAAATACTGAGTAAATAGTTTTATGAATTATTACATATATTATACATTGATATTCGAATAACTTTTTACTGATCAGTTTGAAATTCTTACAACTACTCGATATTGGCCGAGTACTCGGCCAAAATTTCGCCGAGTATGCCGAATACTCAGTATTTACCGAGTACTCAGTACAGCTCTATTTTTTATCAATAAAATTTTGCAATGTTTTCCTGTGACAGATTGAATTTTGCGATTTTCCCCCCATTTAATGTTATTATGCAATAACTATTTTTCAATTATCAGTTAATGTGACTTATTTAGCAGTTTTTCAGCTGCAATCGGTCGACAAATTTCACATTTTTTAATGCCACCAACTGAAGAATCTTGTGAGTTTTGTCTCGATTGATGAATTTCACGATTGATTTCTGCAACAGGTTGACAAGTTTCACAATATTTTAAAGCAGCCGACTGAAGAATTGTTCTATTTTTTTTTGTTTTTGTTTTTTTTCAATAATGGTTGTTAGTTGCGTTTATGATGGCCAGTTATCAGCACGAGGGATATAGGCCCTAACGGGGGGGGGGAGTGCCCTCCGTGGGTGGTCTTTCTAAGGGAACCTAGCCCGTATTTATGCTTGGAAAACCAAGGTCCGAAGAAAACTCTGAAAGATTAGGCCGACGGGCGCTATTGGGATCGAACACAGCACCTCCCGTCTACCAGCTTCGAGAGCAAAACCTCTCGGCCACTGGTGGGGCTTTTCAATAATGGACTGGGGAATTTCATAAATATTTTCATTGAGTGAGTAATGATTTTTGCAATTTTTTTCACGGTACCAATTCTCGAGTTTTGCAATATTTTATTTCTACTGATCGGGGAAATGTGCGGGAGCTTCCTTGCGATTGATTTGCAAAACTCGTGCGATTTTTTTCATATTGTCGATGGATGAATTTCAAAGATTTTCACCACGGCCGATCGAAGAATTTCATTATTTCTCTTACTTTTTGAACTTTTTTAATATTTTCATCCTTTTAGATTGGATTTTTTTACAGAGCCCTCCGATAAATGTCATTTATAATATATAAAAATTTCATAGAGGAGTGAGGATGTATTCCAGGTGGTGCAACCCCCCACTTTTCAAAATTTTGCCGACATCCCTCATGTAACTTGTTAGAAAGGCCCCATCACCACTTATTTATGTTATGCACATCCGGCTTTCCTCACCCGCTTTGCCCCCCCCTCCAAGGGGGAACTTTTCTAAATTTTGAAGTCACCCATCATGTGACATATTGTTGGAAAGGCCTAATACCACTTATTCATGTTATGCATATCCGGTTTCCCTCCCCCCACTTTGCCCCCCCCCCAAGGGGGCACTTTTCTAAATTTTGAAGTCACCCATCATGTGACATATTGTTGGAAAGGCCTAATACCACTTATTCATGTTATGCACATCCGGCTTCCCTCACCCCACTTTGCCCCCCCAAGGGGGGCACTTTTCTAAAGTTTGCAGTCACCCATCATGTAACATATTGTTGGAAAGGGCTAATACCACTTATTCATGTTATGCATATCCGGTTTCCCTCCCCCCACTTTGCCCCCCTCAAGGGGGGCACTTTTCTAAATTTTGCAGTCACCCATTATGTGACATATTGTTGGAAAGGTCTAATACCACTTGTTCATGTTATGCACATCCGGCTTCCCTCCCCCCACTTTTCCCCCCTCAAGGGGGGCACTTTTCTAAATTTTGCAGTCACCCATTATGTGACATATTGTTGGAAAGGTCTAATACCACTTGTTCATGTTATGCACATCCGGTTTCCCTCCCCCCACTTTGCCCCCCTCAAGGGGGGCACTTTTCTAAATTTTGCAGTCACCCATTATGTGATATATTGTTGGAAAGGTCTAATACCACTTATTCATGTTATGCACATCCGGCTTCCCTCACCCCACTTTGCCCCCCCCCCCAAGGGGGCACTTTTCTAAATTTTGAAGTCACCCATCATGTGACATATTGTTGGAAAGGCCTAATACCACTTATTCATGTTATGCACATCCGGCTTCCCTCACCCCACTTTGCCCCCCCAAGGGGGGCACTTTTCTAAAGTTTGCAGTCACCCATCATGTGACATATTGTTGGAAAGGCCTAATACCACTTATTCATGTTATGCACATCCGGTTGTCTCCCCCACACACTTTGCTCCCCCCTGAGGGGTCACTTTTCTAAATTTTGCCGACACCCCTCGTGTGACCCATTGCTGGAAAGGCCAACGGCTACTTATTCAAGTTATGCACATTTGGCTTTCCTCCCCACACTTCCCCCCCAAGGGGGGCACTTTTCTAAATTTTGCCGTCACCCATCATGTAACATATTGTTGGAAAGGCCTAATACCACTTATTCATGTTATGCACATCCGGTTTCCCTACCCCCACTTTGCCCCCCCCCCCCCCAACGGGGCACTTTTTCTAAATTTTGGAGTCACCCATCATGTGGCATTTTGTTGGAAAGGCCTAATACGACTTATTTATGTTATGCACATCCGGCATTTCTCCCCATATTTTCTAATAAATTTTTAAAAGGCTACAGTCAAACTGCAAAAAAAATGTAGTTGGGAGACTGCGGTGATTTGGCACAAATCCCTGCAGTTCTTTTGAAGTCGACATAACTATAAATTGACTGCGGTGAGTGTGTAGTTATCAACTACACATTTACTGCGGTTAATTTATAGTTATGTCGACTTCAAAAACACTGCAGGGATTTGTGCCAAATCACCGCAGTCTTCCAACTACATTTTTTTTAAAGTTTCACTGCAGTTCATTTTTAGCTGGGTCATGTATAGAAATATATATGAAAGCTGATAAAAAAACAAACATCATAAATTAGTCGCTTGAGTAATTTTTCTTGTTCTTTATGTCCAAAAACCAGTCATAATTAAGATTTTTTTAGAAATAGTCCATTAGCGTAGAAAGCTTTTGTTGAAAGTAAGTTAAAACAAATAATGACATTTCATGAGCATCGCTCTTTAAAACATTAATTAATTGAAACATTTAAAATAACTTGTATAAGTTTTTTTTTTTGTCTTTTTAATTTCAAGAATAATATACTTTCATTTCTCAAGAACTATTTGAAAGGTTCTTTGAAACATGTATTATAAACAACAATAATTTCTGAAGTTGATGTTTTTATGAAAGTATTTCATAGAAAATTATTTTTTAATTTTTATATACTCGAGATACGAAGTCTCTAAGATAATGGTCAAAAAACAGACATATTAATACATAATAGTAAAAAAAAATAGTTTAATTTAAAAATGCGTACCACAGTTGCTGATGCTCTTTCATCAATTATTTCTCATAGAAAATACTATATCCGAATACTTTTGTTTGTTAATGAACGATGAATTCTATGTCCACCATGATTTATATTGAGCATCCCAATCACGTATATAAATTTTTATATGTTTCAAGTAGAGTAACATCATTAAAATGCACTTCAAATGATTTTTTCCTATACACCTTAATGTAAAATTCATTTGACTGCTTCTTTAAACGAATTATGCATGCTACACACTTCCTTTACAATACCAAACATGCCGTGGAATGCCTCAGTAACATACATAATTGCTTAGCAATCCGAAATGACACTTATGTACAAAAAATAAGCATAAGTGACCGGACGCTTTCGAATTTACTCGTTTTGTCAAAGACCTACTGAAATTCTTGACTCATTGTTCTTGTATTTCTTTGCTGTTAAAGAACATGTTTAAATTTATATTTCTCAGTGAATATTTAGTCGGGAGGACAATTAGGTGGCTAATAATAAATTTAATGATAAAATACATTTGTGATCACCTATGTAACAGAAAGGTGGAAAATGCTTTTTCATTGTGTCAAATGACTATTTCAAAAGACATATCTTCCACAAGCCCATATCTTATCAAATATTTAATATATTCATATTTTAATTCCAGTTTACTGTGTCTATTGTTGTTTGTCAAGTTTTCGGAAAGTTGTTTTAAATTCGGCTGAAAACTCTGTAGGCAAACTCTGTAAAAAAAAAAAAAAATAAATAAATAAATAAATTTACAGGAACATTAACATCTTCACAAATATGAGTGTTATGCTTACACAAATGCACACAGATGTGGAACAGGATTCACATAGTCATTTAATTCAGAGATAGACCATTCTGTACATTTTCTACTACATGGGGAATCGCAAATATTTTTTTTTATTATGAAATTTATTATTAGTAATATAACTGTCTTCCCGACTAAGTCTTCACAGATAAATAGGAAGTCAAACATGTTCTTTACGTACTAGAAGTTTAAGAAAAAATCGTAAAAAAAATTCATTAGGTATTCGACAGAACGTATAAAATCGAAAACGGGTCACTTATGCTTAATTTTTGGACATGAGTGTATTTAAGGGAATTCGGAAGGCGGAGAGATGGCCAGAGAACCCGAGTTTATAAACACTTTTTAATAATGTTGGAAAATAACAAATTGCATTTTAGGTTGAAAGATTTTTTTTATTATTATTTAATTCTTAATATCTTAAAACTGTAATCCTTTATTAAAAATTAAATTCCGATTTTGAGCTTTGTTAAATATGTCTAAAATACTGAAAATACCTGTGACAAAAAGAAATAAAGTAGCTTCACTTAGATTGAAATAAAGTTATTACCCAATCCTTCTAGCGATTAAATTTTTAACTTTCATAAACAAAATCACTAGAATTCGCTGTTAAAATTTTGTCATACCTATACAAATACAATGAAATTGTATCACAGAACAGGCATTCGCAGAAACATCTAGGATAAATGGTTAGTAGACAAAATCATAGGTTAAAACTGACTGAACGCCATACTAAAATTGCGTCATTTGAAAAATTAAACCGTAACATCAGACTACACAGATGAACACATTTATGTTTATAAAAAGTTAAAATAAGATTAATATTTTAGTTTTTTTTTTGCAATATAACAATTTAAGTTCAAAGGCATTGTCGATAGAAAATAATTTCACAAAATGTCACTGCTAATTGCTTTGGATATTTTATTAAGTACATTCTTTTTTGTATTCAAATAGAGAATGAAGGTTTTAGAACACTTTGATGGGACTATTTGCCGTTTAGAAAGCAGATGGATAAAACTAGTCTTTGAATTCTTTAACCCTTTGGTTAAGGGCGAGGACTGGCAAATATTTTTTATATTCAACCGCAATATATTTTTCTATTTTTTTTCCTGGTAAATTATTCGCCAAAATATTGCGGTATATGTGTATGGCAGAGATTAGTTTTCAAAAACTTGTATCAATAAAATAAAAATTAGTCCATTTGGATTTACACAATATAGCTATTGATCGCCGCGTTTTTTTTTTTTTTTTTTTTTCAATTTTAGACATTTTGCTGACTGTTTAAAGATATAGTTGACGGATTTATCAGAAACTTCGTGATCATGGAGAATATTTTTGACTTCATATTTATCAATGGCGATTTGATCAGAAGGACAATTAAGGAATCAACAAAAAATCAAAGTAAAATAAGAATGTTTGGAATCATACTGTAAAATAGAATGCACGAAATGATATATAATATATACGAGTATATGGATATTGTACAATATGTGCATTTATTTTTTAAGAATAGCACGTATATTCATTGTGATATATCGATTATTTTTTTAAGTTAAAAAAATTCTTGCATTTTTTATGTTTATATAATTCAGGATTCTCTACCTAATTTAACGCCAGCTTCAACAAATTTCACAAATTGTAGTATACATATGATAGTGCAAGTTAAAGGCAAATATATTAAACGTTTGATGAAATATGGGCAGTTGTATGAAATTATTTTTACCTGCGCATACGCACACGATAAAGTATACTTATTTCCATCATTTAATAGTAAACTTTATGGAGCAATGCGTAAACAAGCCAGTCAAATATCGTAATAGATATCGATGATATAGTGGGGTGAATTTTAGTTGTTCTCAAAACGCTTCTGAATGATAAGGGGGTTTCCTCAAATATTCATTTTTTTATTAACTGGCTTTCGGCAAAGGAGTTTGTATTTAATGAAAGTCAGCGAGTTGATTTAGAAGAAAATGCTTAGATCATAATGAAGAGAACGAATATTTTTTCCAACTGGATTAAATCATATTCAAGGCTTAGATTGTAGTATTTCTCTTTTTCTTGGCATAGGCTCGCTCCGGTGGTTTTCCAATAGGAACTAAAGCATCAATAAGAAATGAAATTTAAAAAATATATATATAAATTAACAAAAAATTAAAAATTAGAAAAGACAAGTTATGGAAAAACCCTTATCATTATCTGTTTTTACAGAACAACTAAAAATCAGCTAATTCTATCGGCGATATCTTTCCAAATTTTCACGATATTTCACTAGCTTTCATTTATTAGTCACTCATTACAGTTGACTATTAACCCGGGAGAACGCGCGCATACCTAGGGTATGGGTGTTTTGTTTACTTTGTCACCAATAAAAACAAATAATAATCGTGACCTTATTTCATCGGAGACAGTTTTGCGATAAAATAAATTCAAGATTACTTTTAAAGAGATAGTGGTGACAATTGTAAAAACCGTACGGACTGTGGGTCTATCAGGCGCGGCGCACGTCCTTAAATCAGGCTTAAATCATGAAAAAAAAGTGTGCGCATCCGCAGATGAAAAATATTTCATACAACTGCTGCTATTTCATCAAATGTTTAATGTATTTATATTCCAATTGCACTATATTATTTCTACTATATTTTGTTAAATTTTCTGAAACTGGCATTAAATTTGATAGAAAATAATGCATGATATAAACAAAAACCATGCAAAAATTTTTTGAACTTAAAAAAAATGGATATATCTTCATGCATATGCGTGCTATTCTTACACTAATGAATACACATATTGTATCCATATATTCGTAAGCTACAGCGATAGGTAATTTCGTGCATTTAATTTTTCAGGGTGATTCAAACAATTATTATTTTTCTTTGTTTTTTGTTGAGTCACTAATTGTCCTTCTGATCAAATCGCCGTTGATAAATATGAAGTCAAACATAGTGTTCATAAATACGTTTAGATAAATATGTTTTAACACAAATGAGATATATCCCTCAATAAATATGTTTTTATTCATTAGAAAAGAAAAATGTTAATTCGTTGGCAAATCTAGAAACTCAAGTAATAAAAATATTTTCGGAATTTGACGATTTTCACATTAATCTCAATTTTATTGATAAAGATGTAATTTTTCAATATTTTAAGATTTATAAAAAATCAAATGTTATCATGTTTACCATGTGTTACCGAGCAGCCTACTCTTGTGACGTAACAGAAAACTTACAACAATGCTCTGAACTTAGTAAGAAATGGGGCAAACATTTGGAGCGCTCGTAGGTATCTCTTTTTACATTCATTTATACAAATAAACCCTCTTTTCTAATATCTCACTATTTTCATAAAACATAAACATATTTTATCAAATTTGAATATACAAAATACGTATTACTCTATTTCATGCACTTTTTCCAATTAACAGTGACGTAAAACGTTCCTTTCGTCGGTAACAGCGTAGATAATACTTTTATAAAATACAGGATTTGGGAATACACATTTCTTTAATTGCTACTGTTTCCCCATTTGTAATCGGCTATGTGACACTTAACAAAGCGTACCAAACATATTTTGGTGTCGGTGTGAGTAGATCTGTTTTACATTTACAGGGTTGCCACGCTTCAAGGAATTTCCTGATCAGGAAATTGTTCGGTACCACTATTTTCTTATAGAAAATCTCTTTTTAGATAAGGCGAAATTTCGTGCGTCTAACCCAGATTTATTTTTATATAAACAAATACTGATATTTGACCTGGAAAATTCCCTGAAGGGTGGCAACTGTGACTTACTACAACGTATTGTATTAATTGTAGTAGAAATTTCGATCGAAAATACTTTAATACTGCATCTCTCGTCTCACGTATCAAAGAAATAAGCTTTCTCAGAGCTCCGAAGATTTCGGCTTTTTGGATACCAGTATTTTAATAAAGTAAACGTCATTTTATGTAATTGGAACATTTTGACGATTTAAAAGAACAACATTTTTAATATAAAAGTGGTGTGCAAAAAGGCGGAGACTTAAAAAATCTGCATTCTTTTATACAATTCAAATTTTTTCTTTAACTAGCTCAAAAGCTGAGTTAGGTACCTTGATTTACAGCACAATTAAAACCACTGATACCCAAAAAGTTAATTTCATATTAATTTATTATTTTCTTTTATAATTTTTCCGGTATCTGTTTGAGTATACTTTGTAATACTAAAAATTTGTTTAATACCACAAGCGTAACTGCAGTACATGTTTAGATAAGTGGCTTTAGTTAGCGCATTATTTTTTTAGACGATACTACGATTAGTGCGGAAAAAATTTCGATTCGGACTACGTGATCCAATTTTGAAAATCAGACGTCGGTGAATTCTAATGAAAGTAAAATAAAAATACGACAAAAAAGTGAGACCAATGACGCAACAACCAAGATATAGAATTTTAAAAAAATGGACTTTTTAATATCTCTTGATTGAAATAGCTCGTACGTGATAGTTCGTGTAATTATACTTTAAATTTTATTAAATTGTCTTTAATTTTTTTTAAACCAAGCTGGAATATAAAATAATAGTAGTAACATATTCAAAACAATATCGTAATACATTACTGATTAATAGTCTTCAACTGGAATGTTGTTCAGAACGCGTGTTAAATTTTTCTGCAAGTTCTCTAGATTGTCAAAATAGTGACCTTTTAAGCTGGATTTTAACCTAGAGAATAGAAAAAAGCCAGGCGGTAACAGATCGGGGCTGTATGGTGCTCGGAACATCGTTGCGACGCTGTGTTTTGCCATGAACCAAAGCACTTTAAAGGATGCGTTAGAAAAAGCTTGGATCTTCAGTGACGATAAGATGCAGATTCGATTACGCAAGTCCAAACGTCTCAGCAATCATTCAGTGACTCCCGATCAGAGTCCAAAAGCGCTTTAATTTTAGCGTTGTTCGTCATCGAAGTCGTCTCTTCCGTCTTTAACCCCTTGGGGACGAGCGACACGTATACGTGCCGCATGAAGCGCTCAGAATCCCTTTTTTTTCTCACCGGTAAAATTTTACTGTAAAATTTGCCTTGTTTAATCAGCGCATTTTCTCGATTCAAGAAGACACAAATTTCTGTTTTTAAAAAACGGTGACAGAAGATTAAAAATTTCGTAAAAGGGTTCCGTCCCGAAGGGGTTAAAGTCTTTGTGCCAACTAAACACTTGATTCTTGGATAAAGAAGGCTTCCGCATGGGTTATCGCTGTACGACACTCCGTTTCATTCTGAAAACCGAAAGCCACTTTCAAATGCGTGTCTGTTTCACAAGCACTCAAGTCCAACTGACTTCCACCAGACTATGTAGCTGACAGCTGCTACTGCACGTACCGCCCGTAAACCCCGCCCCTTTGGCCTTTTACTTGTCGTGAAAAATTCAGTCTCTTTACTTCAGGGACAGATCCTGTATTTATGTATATTGGGTTTTTTAAATGCGAGATTTCGGCCTATTGTATCTGGTTTCTACTGAATGTATGATTATCAAAAGCAATCATCGGATCAATGAAGCACAATAACTGTAAAATCTATCCACGTCGGTATCTAGAAAATGTTTCGTCGTAGAGAGTATTTAGTCAAAGACATAGTTCCGAAGCCGAAAAAAAATTCGTCTGATTTTCAGCAACATCAACATAGACTGAAATATCTTGACACTTGGAGAATGACATTTCTACTAATTTCGATAGATATTAAATGAAGTTTTCCTACTACATTATGTATATATAAACATTTTCATTTATATTGTACTTCTATCATCTCTGGTTCATCGTAATTTGAAATATTTCCCATTTTCTAAATATAATCATGTAATAATGTATCAAATATTTTTATCTATATTAAAAAACAAAAACATACCCGTAAGTAACACTGACGTCACATCGACAAACGCAATGATCTAAGAAATACCTTTTATCAAAAGTAATTACATCTTTCGGTAGCAAAATTTTAATGTTTACACCGTTCAATACAGAAAAAATGTACTATCAAATACATGTTTTTTTAACGGTATCAGTTTACAGATTCTTTTAAAAGTTTTAAAAAATAATTTTTAAGCATCATTAAAAAGAAATACATCTCTGTCTATTGCAGCTCGATTGGGGAAGATGGACACATATATTTTAAATCATTATAAATAGTTCAATATTTGTTTCTATATAAAATGTCACAAAAAAATAAAACTTTATGAATAAATAAATAAATAAACTAATAAAAAATTAATAAAACACAAGTTTAACATATATGTAAATGTACTACGTGCTTAAGCACTGAAAGTATAAATAAAATTATGAATGCCGAATAAAAAAGTCTGATGTGAATATAAATTTTTGGCGATTTCTTGGTATAGCTTGCGGTTAACACAAAAATATTTTTAAAATAAATTTCAAAACTTGATTTGAATATACAGTTTATGTTTTTCATATGCAAATTATTTTTTGAGTATCGGGAGATCTTAAAAATATATTGAATAAATAAATAAAGAAAGAAAGAAAGAAAGAAAACGCAGATCTAATGGTTCTACTAAATAAAATTTCTTTCACTCCATAGTATGTAATTTCCTCGATTAGATTCGAAATATACATACAAGTGCCAGGTAAAATATAGAAACACGATGTTTTACAATGTTTTGCATTGATTTTACAATAAAACAACTTAAAAATGTAAAGATATAATTTTAGAAAAGGAAAACAACAACATAAAGCAAAATAATAGAAATTTATGTTACATATTTTATAAAAAAATATTCGTTTAAATCGAAGTAAGAAATTAATTTATCAGAACACTGTAATTGACATATTTTTCGAAAGGAACTAGATCAATTTTAACTTCAATTACTTGTCAAACATACAACTGAAAACAGCTTGAAAGAAAAAGGAAATAAAATTTTCAGCTTTAATATATTAGAAAACTACTTTTCATATAATTAATGAGATGTACTAAAAAGATATGCTATTTAAGTTCTTTTCGGTTAGCCGGGCGCCAGTGTTATATATACACACATATATGTATATATATATATGTATATACATAATAAATTTGAAATCACAAATATATGAAGAAATTGATAAAGTTCTAAAGATGATTATATTTATACACATGTATGTGTGTATACATGTATATATATATATATATATGTATGTATATTACATGTGTGTATATATATATGTATACATATACATATACAGGGTGTCCAGCGAATAAGACCATCATTTCAAAATTAAATATCTCAAAAACAAAGATCAATAGAATTATGCAGTAAACGGTTTGTTTATTAGCTAAGCTGTAAAAATGTTGTACAGAAGTTTCAAAAATTAATTGCAAAAACCGCAAACAGATGGCGCTGTAATCGCAATGCCTATAAATTGTGTTTTGAAGTGGCGAACCCTAACGTCTCATTCCTAGATGGCTTCCTAAGGAAGAACGAAAATTGGGAAAGACCGCTTTTTCGTTGGGGTGATGTGCAAAAGTGGAGGCATCTGGTCACGGAATTATTGCATCAGCTTCAATTTTAGAGAATTTCAATTAATAGAATTTTCAATAAAAAGTTTAGCAATCATTATATAAGAACTTAAATAAATATTTTATTTGGGTAATGTGCAGAAGCGGAGCCATGAGTTGACAGAATTGAGGTTTGTTCCAAATTTTGTTATAAGCTACTTCGGTCCGGTTACCAATATATTTGTTGTATGTCTTTTCTCTCCTAATTGGTAGATCGTGGAATCGAATCCAAGTAGAGGAGGATTTGAAAAAAAAATGGAAATCTTTACTTTTTAATATATATTTAAACTTTGAAAACAGTTTGAATAAAAAAATCTAAAGTTTCTGGTTTTAAAATTTAATTAACTTAAAAGAAACCCCTTTTTTAAAAATCATTGAGCATTTATAATAATGATTCATACATCATTTTTTTTTAATTGTAGAGAATAGTTTGAATGAAAAAATACAAAGTTTCTATTTTTTAAAATTTAATTAAGTTAAAGAATAATTTTAATTTTAAAAACTCGTTTCATTTTTTTTATCATTGAGCACAGAAATAGGGTGCAGCTTCTAGCGATAGGATCCGAAGTGTTCGAAAGGAATGCAGCATCCAAAATACTTTTGCTTTGACGTTGATGATACGACTTATCATCAATTCCTTTTTAACCTTCTCACCGCCACGAACTGATATATCCGCTCACTAAGCTGAAGGTTTCACTGCAGTAGACTCAATTTATAAATTAATATAATTCTACAAATATAACGCAGTTTTAAAATATTTTGTGATGATTAGCCTTCTAAAGGCTTATACTCCGAAACGCAATTAATTTTTTTATATGTGGTTAGAAAAATAATCTTTTTTTTAGACTTTTAAAAAAATTACAGAGAAAACAACATTACAATTCTACCCTTTTTCCCGGCGGTCAGGGGGTTAAAAAAGAAATAATTTAATGCATAATTTCTGTCTCTAAAACTTTGTTTACAAAGAAAAGAAATCTATGTGTTGTGCTAAAACCAAAGTATTATGCCGTTATTTAAAAATAAATTAAAATAGAAAAATTACTTTTTTATTTATAATAATTGAGGTATAAACAATAGTACCAAATTATTATGCCGTGATTTAAAAATATAAAAAATAAATAGAAAGTACAAAATTATTTTTCTAAATATATGCATTTTGATTTAAATAATTATATGGCATTAAAGATTTAATTTAATAAAATATTAAAAAAAAATTCTTATAATGATTTCTAAACTTTTTATTGAAAATTCTATTAATTGAAATTTTCTAAAATTAAAGCTGATGCAATAATTCTGTGACCAGATGTCTCCACTTCTGCACATTACCTCAATGAAAAAATGAACTTTCCCAATATTCGTTTTTACGTAGGGAGCCATCTAGGATTGAGTCGCCATTGTTCTGGAATTCGAAGCAGTTTACAAGTATTGCGATTACAGCGCCACCTGTTAACGGTTTTTGAAACTAAATTTTGCAACTTCTGTATAACATTTTTACAGCTTAACTAATAAACAAACCGTTTACCGCATAATTCTCTTAATCTTTGTTTTTGAGATATTTAATTTTGAAATCAGGGTCTTATTCGCTGGACACCCTGTATATGTTTGTATATATAACACTGGCGCCCGGCTAACCGAAGAGTACCGTTATTTAAATTTCAAACTGCAAGCATCAATAAAATTTCTGGTAGTTTGTTTTAATTAATAGAATTGCTAATCTTTAAAGGATGGGTCAATATTTTCGAAATCACATGTAAACCAGTTAAATTCGATGCAACTTTTTCTGGATAGCTGCTGAAGCCGTGTCTGTAGTTTGTCAAAAAAGTAAGGTATGAAATTGTTACGTAATTTCTAAGCAACAAATAAAAAATCTAGATTTTTAAAAAAAAAATAATGTAACTTTTTGATTATTTTTTTATTTATTTATTGCCAAAGGAGGAATTTATAGTTTAGTTAAGAGCAAAACTACGAATATATATTTAATAGAACGTTGAAATTATTTCAGGTATATCGATTTCAGCCGTTATATATGTGATTGTGCTTGATTACGAACTAGTGTATTTCTCTTTTTTTTTAATCCTTCTTCAACAATACATTAACTGCTCAGGTGCTGTTATTTATTGGTTTTCGAAAACTCGTAACTATTGTATTTTTTTTTTTTTTATTACTTGATAAACAATAACGATCAATTTATATTTTACATACTGTCAAAAGTCATATAAAGGAAAATGCATTCATACTTTTAAAGTAGTTTTCGAGTAAAAGTAACATCAGTCTCAGTTGTTTTATATGTGACTTATATTTTTTTATTTATTTTGGTTTGCGAAATCACGAAAGTATTTTAACTTTTTTTTTATTATTATTAGTAAGTATCAATTTATAGTTTAGCTATTGCCAAAAGTAATAAAGAAAAATATATTCAAAAAATTTCAATAGTTTCGGAGAAACATGCACATGAATGTCAGTCACACGTGATTTCGCAATTGAACCACCAATTGGAAGAAGGGAATAAACGGCACTTTTTGACAAATTCATTTTTCAACACTTTCTCATTCTTTAGATGTAGCGCTTAATTGTGAGTTCGAAGAAAATAACAAAAACCATTCGCTTCGTAAAGATTCATGCGGCCATAAAAATAATTAGTTGAAAGAAGAAAACATTTTTTTTTTTTTAACCGACCAATTGTAGGGCAGTATGAAATAAAAATCAAGGCGAATTGTGACGTCAGCTACAATTCAACAACAACACCAACAAAAACTATCCTGTTGAACTGTAGCTGACGTCACAATTCGCCTTGATATTTATTTCATACTGCGTTACAATTGGTTGGTAACTTTGGTAGCTTTGGTAAGTCTGCTGAACGCGCTCTTTGTTATGTTTGAGACTGCATTCGTTTAGCGTCGCGTCGTGGAGATTATTAACCTATAAATCTGATTATTTCATTATTAAAGTTTGAATATTACCTGTAAAACTAGCTGTGACGATTCACCTGATAATGAGTCAGAAGCTGAGACTCAGAAAAAGAAGAGAAGAGGTGTTAGAAATGTCCATTAGTACAAAAAAGAAAAACAGAAGTCACAGCGTCTACTTGGTCAATCTTATGTGAGTACAAGTACTGGGAGGTTAGTGTCAGCTAAATCTAGCAGTAATAGTGACTGTGTAGGTAAAGAAAAAATACTTCCCTTAAATCGGTGGGAAAACTGCCTGAAGATAAACGAGGGCAGCATCGTAATCGAGGTAATGTCTTAACAAACGAAGCAATTACGGCCTTTGATGAACATATCCGGTTATTTACCCTTAAACAATCTCATTACAGCAGCAAAAATATACATAATTAGAAGCGAACCTAAACGTCAAAATAATGCATGAACTTAAAAAAAAATACCCCCAATACCGATGCGTAAAATACGACTATTACCGAAAATATTTTAATGATAATCATGGCTACAGATTCGGTCTACCCCAGGTAGACGTATGCTCGACTTGCGAAGAACTCGATGCAAAAATAAAAGTCCATCTTTCAATGAGAAAGCGAAGAGAATGGCGGTTGCGGAAAAATGATACATCTTAAACTTGCTAAAAAGTTTTATGATAAACAGAAAGAAATTTCGGCCTTGTGTCAGGAAAAAGAAGATATAGGAGCCATTGTATGTGATCGCATGCAACATCTACCCATTCTTAAGATTACAGTTCAAGAGATGTTTTTTTTTTAAGAAAACTGTGGCTGTATGTGTTTTGTGTTCACGACTTAAAGACGAACTCAGCTAATTCCTACACTTACCATGAGGGTGAAGCTAAATGGGACCCGGATGAAGTATGCAGTTTATTGTGGAAAACTATACAGAATATGGATCCCTCTGTCAAAGAACTACACGTTTTTAGCGGTGCTTGCTGGGGGACAAAATAGAAATAACACACTTATAAGATTCTTTCTCACTCTTGTTGCAATGAATCGTTTTGAGAAAATATATCAATACTTTCCTGTGCGCGGCCATTCGTTTTTACAGTGTGATAGAAATTTCGGGACCGCTAAAAGACTCATTAGGAGAAAGGACAGAATTTACGTTCCAAATGAATATAATAATAATCTTATTTTGGCAGCAAAAATCAGGGTTTTTTCAGTTAAACACATTACTTCTAACGATATACAGTATAACCTCTTTTATCCGAATCCCTTTTAACCGAAACTCTCGGTTAACCTAAATTCATTTTTAAAGCTTTTTTTTTTAACTATCATTTTCCTTGTGTGCAAGCGGTCCTTCCCGAACTACGAGTACATATAAATATTTTTGATCCCCTTTCTTACAGTTCCTTTGAATTTAACTTGAGCTCCCGTTATAAGTTGCGGAGTGGAACGAAGAAAACGAACAACTTAGCAATTCTGAAGCTTTTGAATGCTTTGAAAAAAGTTTGACATGGCTGGAGCAGCAGAAAGACTGTGATACTGATGGCGAACTAATGACATTAAAAAACTCCGTGATAGAGCTTCAAAGCAAAGGCAATCGGAACTGCGACAAACAAAACTTTTTTTCAAACACTTGTGATACATGTAAAAGGTACTTAATTTCAAAATTAAAATTCAGGTAATTTATTCGTGTTTCTGTTTTGCTATTGCTTTATTTTTATTAAGCACTTATTACCATAATTAGAAATATTGCCTATAGTTCGCCTTAATCTTGAAATTGAAGAATTCTCGATTACCCGAAAATTTTAATTTTCCGAAAGAGTGTCGGTCCCAATTACTTCGGATAATTGAGGTTCTACTGTACTTGATTTTAAAAACTCATGGCAGCGATGTTTCAAGAAAAGCTGTATGTCATTACACAAGGCAACAGCATTCAAGATTTCGCAATATAGAAGGTTTGAGTATGGTTTAAGTCATAAAGGTTACTTGACATGTTCCGAATTTATCGATGGTTTCATTAAAGCTACATTTTTGCTCCAAAATCCTTCTTGAAACCCGAAAATACCAGAAATTACTTCATATGTTACTAAAATAACCATAAATAAGAAAAAAAATGAACGATTTACAAAAAATAATCCAATATATTACTGACGAATTCAAAGATTTTTACGATATTATTCTGACCTGACCAACTACAAGATCCGAAAGTGAAGAAATAAATGAATAATACACTAGCGTCTAAATCGCGCCCCTCACAACGGCTCTTATCACAAATGCACCCGCGAAATTCCCTATGCTACTGAGAAAGTCCTTATTTAAAGGGAAAATATGGTTTTTCTTTTTTATCTGCGGAAATAAGTTAAATTTAGATGCTTTTTTTTTTTTTTTCCTTTTGCGTGTATGTTGTTATTGGCGAACGGGGGCAAAATAATTTCAAATAGATTTGATAGTAGTGAGATTAAATTTTTATTTATTGATTCTGAATAAAATAAATAGATGAATATTTCTGGATAAAAATGTTGTCCTTTAGATTTTATGAATACGACTTTTGCTAATTTTGTTATTTTTTTACTTATCAAATCTCTGGTTGTTTCAGAATTTAAAGGAAATAAATAGTATATGAATATTAGTTTTTAAAATGGCTTTCTTAGGTAAAGGTAAGCAATCATATCTTAAATGTATGGCATTATAGATCAGAGAATAGGCGACTAACGAGTTGCGTATAATAGATTTAAAAGTTTTAGTAACTTTAAGTGTAGATCGACCGAAATATTCGTTACGTTTTCGGCCCAAAATCCGAGTTTCGCCAAACATTCGTTTTCAATGAAAGTGCTGCTGAAAATTCGGCTGACACTATCTGTATTTGAAAAATTTCGTTTGTTTCTTCTGAAATTTTCTACATTTCTCATTGATTTGAGCTGTATCGGCTTAAATGAGACACTCTTCATTTATTACTATAAACTTCACTTTTTATAATTATCAGTCATCAGGGACTCCAGATGTGAGTGCAAAGTATACAGCAAGAAATGAATATATGACTAAATTTTGAACATGCTTCCCACGTGCTCATTAAAAGCAGCAAACTTAACAGTAATTATTTATTTATTCTATCTATTTATTCTTTTTACTGAACAGCATATGTTACAGATTATTTTCTTTAAATAAACAATTTAAAAAAACTATCGGATTTTCTTTCTCTCATGTTATCGATTTGCATATATTTCATTTAATTTGGCTACTATGATGCAAACAAAACATTTGCATAAGTTTTACTTATGATTTTTGGATAGCTTGACACAAAAGATAATTCAATCGATTGAAATAAAAACATTCCAATGATTGATATAGTATCAGTGAAAATGTGACATATTTAGCAGTGTACTGGAAAATTAAAAATATCGTTTGGATGTTGCTGGACAGATAATTACACTTGTTTATTTCCTATTTAATTTACACCCAAAATTGTTAATTTGTCCAAATCATCCTAGCAACCTCATAGTAAACCGGTATATAATTTTATATACCTTAAATAAATTCAAATAACATAAGTGATCGTAATTACGTAATTCTAGTAGAAGAGCAACGCGAATAATTAATAAAATTAAATTATAATCCGCGTAAAACTGTAATTATTAAATTTAATTAATTACGAATAAAATTAAGAGTTTGCGCTGTGATTTATTTAGACGAACTCTTCCACTTATGAATTAAACTAAATTTAAGCTGTAAAAATAAATTGGCACACCTTAAACATTTATCGATTAAATAATTACAGAAACTTTTTAATACCTGATTAAATATTTTATTTACATTGAACACAACTATATACATATACACATTATATTAATTCAAAAAAAGGAAAGCAACACTTTTGTTTGCTGCTCATTATTACATGTATATTTAATCTTAAAAAAAAAAAAAAATGTTTTCATTTACTCTTATTATTATATATTTTTCTTTTTGCAAAAAAAAAAATAAATAATTCTCTTTCATTTTTAAAATACCTTAATTATATTTAATTATTGGTTTTGTTGGATCTCAGATTGCTCTCTACCATAAAATATCATAAAAGGATATTTATAATTTTTCATATAATTAAAGTGGTAAAGAAAAAGATTAATGTAATACCTTGAAACATATACAGGATGGTGGCCTTTATTCATCAAATTCAGAGCTGTCGCGATGCTAAGGATCATATCCAAACATCATCCGGATTCATCTTCTCATCAGAGCGGCGAAATCGGGATGGCGGGATGCATAGCTACGGACCGCAGTAGGACAATCCATTTTATTTCAACACCAAGAAGACATCATCAGGTCAATTAGGCTAGCTTAGGCTCTCTCCGATATGTCCATCTCGCCTGGGCATTATTAGGGCTCGATTGATGCATGGCATGGACTTTCAGGATCGCTCTTGCGTCTTCGACATCTTTTCTTAGACTCTCTTTTTCAAACCTTTTTCTTCTTGCACACCAACTCTTGGAAGTAGGTGGAACTATTTTCTATAGTCCTCCCTTATTGGATGTGAGAAGATTTTGCATTATCCTTAGATAGACCTATTAGCTAACAGTCTGCAATAGCCCCTTACATATACTTTAATATTATTATATGCCTTAAAGTTTGGGTGGTCTAAAGCCATAAATTTATTCCAACACATTTATTAAGGCCATAAATTTATTCCAACATTTTTATTATTTTACGATTTCAAATTATACACCACCTTCCACTTGCTTGTCATAAAACGACACCATGGCGTCTGGCTATTGTTGTTATCTGAGATCCGAACTATATTCAACATTATACATTCATTTTACAATAAAACAATTTTTTTAAATATATATTTAATATTTAAAATCCACGATTTTTCCTCACATGATCAACGAAATTCGCGATTCTTAACTGATTGACGAATTTTTCAATTTTTCTCGCGGCAAATTTATGAAATTCACGATTTTTTTCTTGCGAAATATGAACAAAACATTTTTTTGGCCATAATGACAATTGACAATTTTTTAGCAGTTGTAAATTGACGAAGTTCACGGGCCACACGTAAGCCCATCGCGGACCACTTTTGGCCCGCGTGCCACAGGTTGTGCATCCCTAGTATAAACTTTGGAGATGCACAAAAGGACCTACTATTATGTTCATAAGGTAAGAAATTTAGAAATTATGACTATTTTCATAAAATAAAGGATGCAAAGTTTTGAGATTTTTGATTTTATATTCGTTTTCTCAAAAACGAATCAGTTTCATTTCCAGTATAGGTCATTTAAAAAACGCATTATATCTCTACTCAATAAGTAATTTTGGTCTCACTGTGACAATTGAATTACGAGAAATTTTGCGCCTAAGGCATGAAAGGTGAATCCGTTTATTAAAAAAAAAATAAATAAATAAATAAAAAAATAAATAAATTTCAAATGAAATTATATATATATATATATATATACATATGTGCATCTAGACTTTTTTTCTGAACTTTATCTATTAGCATATATCTCTTTTAATGTGTATTTAAAATTTCATTTTTGAAAGTTAATCAGATGTGGAGTTATGGCAATCGATATCAGAGACTCATTTTCATGTAATTTGTCAGCTTTTAAGGAACTTGACACTTTTATGAACATTTATTACTTGTCAACTTAAAAAGTTGATTTATAATACTTTTTTATAACACATTGAAATAGTAAAAATAGTAAAAACATCGCAAAATAAAACGAAATATCACGCTCTCGGAAACACAACATAAATACAGAAAATAAGAAAAAATACAAAATACAAAGATATCCTAAACATCCTAGACATATCCTAAAAATACAAAGACAGAAAATGTCTTTGTATTTTTAGGAAGAATATTCCTTTTTATTCAAAGTAAAGAATTAATTTGTCAGAACACTTTCATTGCGACATTTTTATTTCCAAAAGAAGTGGATATAATTATTCTTCAAATCCCTTTACGGACATCACGCCAAATTCCAAAATCTCTTAAAAGAAGTAGAAAACAAAATGTTCTTCTGTAATGTATTAAAGAAATACTTTCAGATAATTAATGAGGTGTGCCAAAGAAGCTTGTTCTATGTCTTAAGTTACATACAAATAAAATATATGAAGTGTTTGTTTTAATTAATCGAACGACTTCTCTTTTGTATTTTGAATGAAACAAGGTTGCTTTAATGCACACAGAAATACATTTTGACTTGACAGAAAGAAAGCGTACTACTCAGTATAGTTAATAGCATAAAATCGTATAAGTACTTATTAATTAATTTTTTTTAATTTTACATACACATACATATAATATAAGATAGAAAAGTCAGATATTCTTTCTGAAAAATTACTACATACTCAGGTTTATGTTCTAAAAATTTTTATATACGCATAAAGAAATAGAAAATGCTAGATTTCGATGAACATTAATGCGAAAAATTGCACTTGCGGTCTTGAGCAAGATTTTAATAGTTTGGTTCACGTGGTGAACAGCTAATAAAAAGCGTGCCTCCAGCGCAGACGTCCAGTCCCACCGCCGCGTTTGCGCACCAACGTAGCCAGTCAGTTCACTACCTCCTATTGACGCACTACGGTAAAACGCAACATTTTGCGTTTCACATCATAGCTATTAAATCATCACTATTAAAAAATCGATTAATCACGCCATTACTTGTAAAATATAAGAAACATTTATAACGCTATCGCTCAAACTTATTTATTATATGTAAATATTAATAAATTATTTACTCAAATTGAAAATGTATGGCGGTCCAGGCTTCGACGATCCGCGGTCCAGATGCGGACAGCGGTAAGTTTCTTGCCAACCGTGGCTTTAACCCTTTGAAACTTAACAACTCCGATTTAAAAATATTTTATCAGCTGTCAAAATGCATGATTTAGGCATGTAAAAAGTATTTTTTTTTTTTTTTTTTTTTTTTTTTTTTTTTTTTTTTTACGAGATAAATATAACAAATTATTGACTAAAAGGTTCCCTTTTCATATCTGAAATAAACAGAAAATTACAATTTTCTCATTAATATTGTCAATTTTGTAATATAAATCTTTAAAATTTCCGATCTTACCATTGTAAAAAATCTATTTTTGAACGTCACCAGCGGTTTTAATTTGACATTATTTAAGAAATTCATTTCAGCAATAATGATTTGAAATTGCTGAAATGACAAATAAATCATTAGCGTGAAAAATTAACTCAGTATCGCCGTCTGTTGATGAATCTGTGAACAATTTATATAAACTGATATATTGGAAGATAGCAGCAATAAATATAATCTTCATAAGCTCTTTGCATAAATAATATTGACTTTTGAGTATGTTGTAGATTATTGACAATTTATTGACTAAAATATGTTTTTTTCAGATCTGGATTAAATAAAAAATTGCGTATTTCAATGTAATAGTGTCAAGTTTCTAATGCAAATCTGTAAGGTATCCGAACTTACCTAAGTGAGAAATCTATTTCTGAGCGTAACCAACGCTTTTAATTTAATATTATTTACGAAGTTTTTTTTAGCAATAACGATTTGAAACAGCTCAAATGACAAATAAAAAATATTGGCGTGAAAATTTAACTCGGTATCTGTGTTTATTGAGGATTATTTTAACAATTAATATAAACTACTATACTGGAAGATAGGAGTAATAAATAAAATTTCCTTAAGTCCTCTGTATAAACAATATTGACTTTTGGTATGTTGCAGATATACAACGCAGTGATACAAAGGGTTAAATGTACATTTTTAATTAATTCAACGTAGTGTAAAATCTACAAAATATAAAATATATATTATATATCAAAATATAAAATATATGTTATTGAAAAATTCAATTATTCAGAAAATAAATTAAACATGCAAAAACAAAGCATTTTTACCGTTCTTAGAATAAAGTCAATGCTCAAAATTATTGGAATTTTAAAACTTTTAACTATTATATATAGAACTGCTTAGAGTCTCTGTTAATAATTTCTTAAATATTAAGAAATTGTTATATGTAGGAACAGTCATTCCAAAAACCATGCAGAGCGCTTAATGGCCAAAATGAATACTTCAAAATTGAAACCTTTCCTAAAACTGACTCCGAAGATAAATAGATTTACTTTATTGTTCGTTTAATTATCAACAAATAATGTGACATCGCAACAGTAGATTATATTTCTTGCGTTAAATTAAAAGTTGAAAATTCCTGCCTTGTTATTTAATGATTGTTAAATCATACCTTGCTATCAGGAATCCTACGATATATTTATAGATTTAAAGTTTAGTATATTTACATTTGTTAATAACTATTATGTTATTATTCTAATATACTCAACAACTATGTCACTCAAACTTTAAAATGCGTTTATACAGATTGATACAGTCACCGAACACATTTTAAGTCATATTTAATGCTGTATTTAAAGTCATTGCGAAATTACATACGGAATGTTGATAAAGCTTTATTTGTTTCGAAGTGATACTTCAGAAATCGTATATAAATGATCGTGTGTACCAACACTTGTATATACACAAGATACATAACTACCGTATGAGTCAAAAACAACATACCCATAATCCGTCCAAGATGAAAGAAAGCACATCCGTAATCAAATGCGAACGCATATCAATTCATTTGTAGCAAAGGACTTCACGTGTTTAATACGCAATATATTTTTTTAATTACGCTGATTTGAAGATGATGCTATTTCACTGCCATGTCACTGTCGTTAGAAATGAGTTGTTTAATCGTGCACAATTATATAAAAGCTTTTTATGATTATTGAAATTGTAAATTCTAAACTACAGATTACGATTCTAAATTCGATGAAGAAATTTGGGGAAAAGGGTGCTTTGACGAAGCAACCTCCATATGGTAAGCTAAAAATTGTTCAAAAGATTGTAGAAAACGTTAGGACACTGCTCAATCTTTGAATACTTACTGTGATAGTAATCTGCTGGTTATAAATTGATAGATGCTAACTTTCAACAAGAGCTATGCATTTTTTTCCAAATTAATACGTTATTAGCAAAAACATAGGCATATTGAAAATTTATAATACAGTAGAGCGTTGGTATAATAGAATCATAAGTAAGTACACCGTAAGAACATTAGTATATGTATATAATAATTCATAAAGAAGTACATCATAATTCATAAAGAAGTAAACATAACCACAAACGTGGAATTACTCTGCATTTCTAAATTGTCACGTTTAACAAATTAGAAGATTTCACTTGTATTTTCGAAATTGTAATTGGGCGTAGCATATAAGTAGAAACACTCTTCCAATTGTGCGGTAACAAACGTGGTAATAATAATTATTGCGATTTTATTACTTTATGTCATCGAACACATGATTGTACTTTAGATCATTTGACGGTTCTTCAAAGCCTCAATCTTGGGATGCCTTCCTCCATTCATGTTCCCTATCACGTATGTGTTTCGGAAA